>JASKMD010000009.1:1213678-1364956 GCA_030144725.1 Haematococcus lacustris
GGCTTCTCCCCGTTACAACCTTGCTCGACATGTTGGGTCTGATCCCTCCCGCCCGCCCTCCGCTTGCGTGTCGAGCTTGTGTCCAGCTCCGCCCTGACCCCCTGCTGCTCAGCTGGAGGGGTGAGCGGGTCAGGGGATGCACAAACACCAGTTGCCAGCCGCTGCCAGGAGGGGGTAGCGGGGGTGGGAGGGCAAGGGGGGGGCTGGGAGGGGGTGGGGGGGGGGGTGGAGTGCGGGGCTGGGGTTGGGAGGGCAGTGAGGGGGCTGGGAGGGGGTGCGAGGGGTTGGGAGGGGGTTGGGCCGGGCTGGGGTTGGGAGCGGAGGTAGGAAGGCGATGCTGGGCTGGGGAGGGGGGGGGGGGGCTGCAATGGGCAGAGTCGGATGGGCTAATCATTCCTGCAAGGCAAAGTCGGGTCACGCCAATGTCATTTCGAGCAGGCCTGATTAACTAATTGCCATGCTTTCTTCTCCAGCAGCTGTGATGTTGAGTAAGGAACAAAGTTATGTATCGAAAGTCTGGAAAGTCACACACCATGCCATTTTGTGGCTGGGGGTCCCTTTTCTCGTGTGACTGGCGAGAGAGAGACGCACATTTCCCGCGTTTGCAGCAATGTCGATACATAACATGCCCAGCGATGGCCCTCCAACACTGCCTGCACCAACAAAAGGCTCGCGGAGCGAGCCTGGCGGGCTGAAATGTGATTGTACTTCCGGCTCGATGCCAGGCGGAGTTCCTTCATTGGTGCTACTACTCACCACTAAAACAATCGGTGCTGAGCAGCTGAGGTGTGTCCGCGATCGCTTGCACCGGCAAGCACTCTGATGCAACGATTAACGCGCCGCTTGCCAGGATTCGAGCAATATTGCGCAGCTGCCAATGCGATAGAAGCTACTGAAAACGGTGCACTTTGTAGAGAGTACTTGCATGAAGATTACAAACCCCATGTTGGGACATCCTGACCCTCAGCCCCAACTGGCCCAGCAACAAACCCTCCCTACTTAAGCTGCAACCCCTCCAAACGAGGTTCTGGAGGGTGGTTAATTTAACATCCTGATGTTTTGGGTTTAACAACAACTTTAACAAATCTTTAACATACCCGTTTTGCTACCCTGGGACTGCGTCTCACTGGCCACTTCTGCCTGCATAGTGTCGCTGGGTGCATTGCCGTGTCGTGACCAGAACGACAGCAAAAAACAACTCGTATCAAGACCAAGCGGTCGTCTTTAACAAAACGGTTTAACATTAACATTAGCACGTCCGGTCGTGCTCTACTACCCAGCCACCTTGACTCCACCACCTCCCAGCACTACCAACCCTCACCTCGACCCTGTCCTCAACCCTCTCACCTGAAGGACTCCGGCGGCTGTCCAGGGAGGGCCTCACTGGGGTTGTTGTAGGCTGAGGTGACCCGGCTGGTGCGGTGTTCATCCACCATAAGTACTCTCCCGGCTGGGAACTGCCTCACCGCCTCCTTCAACATCTGACTGACTGGAACACCCCTGCAGCCAATGGTGCCGCTGCCATTGAATCTGATCGCAGTGTGGTGAGTAGCCACACAGCCGGGTGCAGGGTGCGATGTGGTAGCATGTGCGGACAGCATCGTCAAGCACCTGCAAGATGTGGCCCGTGCTCTGCCAGGCATGAGTGAGGGTATGGCCTGCAAGGAAGTGGATGGGGGGTGGGAGCTGGAGGGATGGCGGAGCTTGAGGGATGGAGGGGCAGGGATGAGGGATGAGGGGCAGGGGGTGGGAGGAGCCCCCTCATACAACAACCAGTGTGGCATGACGGCAGCGGGGCCATCACGAGGGCTCATGCACCCTGCCGTGTGTTACTTGGTGCTGGGAGGTGTGTGTACTACATTGTGAAGAGGGCTGCTCAGCGGGTTGTTGTCACTTGCGCCCCTCAAGACACTACTCTGGTGTGAGTCAGGTGACCCTCCTGCTGGTCCCTACATGTGAGCAGTCTGTGGGTGTGGTGTAGGCAACCACCTGCCAGCCCCCAGCCTCCGTGCCCCAGCATTTATTAACAGGCACATAGGTTAGGGAACCGCTCACCTCGTCTAGCACATGCTCGAGTGGAGCTATTGTGTGTTACTCTTCAGTGACATGAACAATGTACAGCTTGCGCAACTCCATACACCTCTCGATACACTAACAATTTATCGCTCAATCACACATCACAAAATCATAATGTACAGACCAGGAAGGCGTCAGTATGCTGAGTTCGTCATGCGTTGATGCCACCCTGGCTTGCATTGTAGGGTAGCCTACTTCCATGCACCCTCCACTCTGCCTCATGACCCGTGACCACCTACCATACACCTGCTGGTCACACCTGCTCTCTACCACAGATATATCCCCATCTTGAGTCCCCGACCGGGGTGCTCCCATCCACTCTGGGGGCTGGCACCAAAATGGCGTTGACAGATTCCCCTGAAATCCCTCAGCCCACTGAAAGCTCCCCGCCCCACTGACAGTGCACCCTGCCTTGCCCTTGGTAGGACATGGCTGTGGCAGCGACTTGTGTGCGCTCAACCCACAGTGCCCTCCAGCTTCAGGCTCATCAGCTCGTTAACCTCCGCTGAGAACTCCATAGGTAGCTCATTGAACACCTGGCAGGACAGGCAACAGAACCAGCATCACACATATCACACCCTGCCCTGTCACATAACACCTCACTGCCAACTGCTTACTCAGCACCCTGCACCAGCGCTGAGCCTGGGCAGCCTCCTGGTGCTAGCTTGGGTCAGGGTAGGGGCTACTAGCAGTGATTGCCAGGAAGGTAGGTGGCTGCAGCCATGCCGCAAGCGACTGCCTGGTCATTGATCTGGGCCCTGCGCGCAGCCGCCCTGAGGCCTCACCTCTCTGCAGAAGCCACTAATGATGGCGGCCACGGCTTTCTCTGGCGGGACCCCACGCTGCTGGAAGTAGAACAGCTGGTCCTCCCCAATCTTGCTGGTGCTGGCCTCATGCTCCACCTTGGCGCTGGGCTCACGCACCTACAGCCAGGCAAACACGTCAAGATAAACCAAGCGTCCTTGCCCTAGGGCAACGCATCAGATAGAGCAGTGCAAAAGGCAAGCAAGGCAGTAGCACAAGGCAGGCGCGACACAACCCAGACACTGCCCGTCATGGCACTTGCCTGCTCTGCCTGTTGCATGGGACACTGCAAGCCATTCTGTCCACCTAGCTTATACACAGCCACTTTTAGACCGAAACACAACAAAGAAGGAGGTCATAGCTGCTGCAAGCTGATCACATGCCACATCATCCATCCTGGCTGGCCCCAGCTCAGCAAATGCCTGATCCTTTGCCCCCTCTACACTGATGATGCCTGATCACAAACCAGCACCTGGCATGCTTGGTAAGCCTGGTGACAGTATACAGCTCTGACCTGGATGTAGGGATAGGTGTTGGCCCCCGCCCGGTCCCCGATGAGCATGGAGTCACACTGGCTGAAGTTGCGTGCGCCTGACGCCTGCGGCTGCACCTGCACCAGCCCCCGATAGCAGTTGCGGGATCGACCGGCGCTGATGCCCTTGCTGACGATGCGGCTGCGGGTGTTCTTGCCCACATGGATCATCTTTGTGCCGGTGTCGGCTTGCTGGCAGTGGTTGGTGAGGGCCACGCTGTAGAACTCGCCCACGCTGTTGTCGCCTGCCAACACCACGCTGGGGTACTTCCAGGTGATGGCACTGCCAGTTTCCACCTGCAACATTAGCCAGAAAGCAGCAGGGTGAGCAAGCAGGCAGCGGGGTGAGCAAGCATAAGTGCAATGGAAAGGCTAAGGTGCTTCAACACGGGTCGAAGTGCGGGTTGAGGTGGCTTACAGGTTTGCGTGAACGCAGGGCAAGCCACAAGGTTGGCTGAATCCCCAGGAAGCAGGGCAAGGTGTCAAGCACTAGCAGCAGGGCCAATCAGGAGCAGCACAGTCTTATCCACATGTTCCTCTGCCAGTTGCTGCAGCACGACAAACGAATCTAACCTGCTGATGAGCAAGGATGGTCAACTCATCCATCACCTAGCCATGCCCCCTGGCTGCAACGAGCTAAGCCTGGCCCATGCTCAAGATGGCCGCAGTGGCGGGGAGCTACACCCTGCCTACCTGAGTCCAGGAGATCTTGGCATTGTCCCCTGCACACAGCCCTCGCTTGGTGACAAAGTTATAGATGCCACCCCGCCCCTCTTCATCGCCTGCATACCTGCAGCACCAACACCCACCCGCCCAATGATGTCACAACTGGAGCGCTGCCCTGTCTGTAAAGTTGCACTCAAACAATAGATCGACAAGCCAGGTCCAGCATTGGTGACTGCTTGACACCACGACACACAACGACATGGCTGCACTGAGGCATGCATGCCATGTGCGGGCATCTGCACCTGGCACCCCCACCCCAGGCCACCTCACCTGCCTCCATAGCCACCTGGGTCTGTTTTAAGGCAACCTTTCCAAGGCAACCTTTCCAAGCTGCTAAGGCTAGTGGCTTGACCAACTCTTTGGGTCTCTCATCCATGCCTGCGCTGCATGCTGGCTGGCTCCCTGGGGTGCAATGTGACAGAAACCTGGCCTGGCTCCAGCTGCAGCTGCTGGTGACATCGGCTCTTACCAATTCTGCACTGTGCTGTACTTGATCTCTGCGCCCTTGCCAGCATGCAGCTCCACTACTGCAGCATGCAACTGGTTCTTGTCGTAGGATGGCGCAGTACAGCCCTCCAAGTAGCTGACGTAGGCATCATCTTCACAGATGATCAGTGTGCGCTCAAACTGCACAAATGCAGGCGTGTGCACTGGGCATGGTAACTCTCAGCCTCAGCAATCCTTAACGTGCAGCATGACATCCTCAGTTTCGACATTTCTGGTTGCCGCCTGCCACCAGCCTGTTGCCCAACTGACACCATCTTGACCCGTCAAACCCCCGACCATTGCCTGGCTCTGCAACCTCACGCATGCCACTTGTGATAGACATGAGCAGCATACAGCACCTTTGGCTCACTGCCTGCGGCTGTGATGACTGACCTGCCCAGTCTCTGATGCATTTATTCTGAAGTAGGTCGACAGTTCCATTGGGCTCTTCACGCCCTTGGGAACAAACACAAAAGAACCGTCCGAGAACACAGCTGAGTTCAAGGCTGCAAAGTAGTTGTCCGCAACAGGCACCTGCACAGGCATGTGCAGGAGGGTTAGCCATGGGGGCACATCTGTTTAATTTCCTTGAACTCACACAAGAAGCATCGCTGCACAGCCCTCTCCACTGCTGCAATGTAGAAAGATGACAGCTGCGGCTGGGGCACGCAAGGAGCTCACCAATTGCCCCTTTGAGTGCAGCTGTGGGTGTGCAGGGGTCTGTGACTCACCACACTGCCCATGTATTTGCGCACAAGCTCCGGATACTGGTGCACTGCCTCGCTGATGGAGCAGAAGATCACCCCAGCCTTCAGCAAGTCAGCCCGGAAGGTGGTCGCAATGGATACTGAGTCGAACACGGCATCCACAGCAACGTTGCTCAAACGCTTCTGCTCATTCAAAGGGATACCAAGCTTGTCGAAAGTCCTGAGCAGCTCTGGGTCGACCTCGTCGAGCGACTGCTTCTTCTCCTTCATCTTTGGCTCTGAGTAGTAGGAGTAGTCCTGGTAGTCTATCTCGGGAAAGCTATTGTCGCTCCACTTAGGTTCCTCCATTGTTAGCCACTTGCGGTAAGCCTTTAGCCTAAACTCCAGCATCCATTCTGGCTCCTTCTTCTTGACACTGATGGCGCGCACCACGTCCTCGTTCAGCCCCTTGGGGAAAGTATCGCTCTCTATGATAGTGCTGAACCCGTATTTGTAGGGCCGGCTCATAAGACGCTGAATGTCCCGCTTCTCGTCGGTCATGTTCGCAATCTCTACCTCCTCGGCCAAAGCCGTGCGCAGGACCACAAGGCCGCGGTTCTGCTGCGGCTGGTGCACGGCGGAGCGGCCATGTCTTGAGCACTTGGGTGCAGGCGGACAACGCCCGTTGTAGATAGTGCCTGGCTGCTGCGCCAAGAGCGGCCCTTGTTGAGCGGACGCATAGTGCGACATCGAGCTCTGCATGACTGTGGGCGTGGGGTGCAGAGAACTATCACAATTCGGCCTCACAGCTTCCAACACATTCGGTTGGGCAAAAGATCCATGCAGCACGGTTGTGCACCACGTTTGGTTGCGCCATCGTCCACACATTCTGTGCACTCGTCCACATAACCACTTCAAAGCGTTCAGTGACCTGCGCAGCACAACTATGGCCGAGAAGGGGACTTTTGCTGTGAAGGTGCGGCGACACGTAGCTCCTCACAGCAGTGGGCATAAGAGCTCTTGGGAACGCCTATGCAAACGCGACCCAGCCGGCAATCCCTGCTGCTGGCTGCAGGTTGGCCTGGCACAAATGTTGAAGGGCGGCGTGATTATGGACGTGACGAACGTAGAGGAGGCTCGTATCGCTGAGGAGGCAGGTGCTGTGGCGGTCATGGCGCTTGAGCGGGTCCCTGCCGACATTCGCAAGGACGGAGGCGTAGCGCGCATGAGCGACCCAGAGATGATTAAGGCCATTAAAGCCGCCATTACTATTCCAGTCATGGCCAAGGCTCGCATCGGCCACTTCGTCGAGGCCCAGATTTTGGAGGCCTTGAACGTTGACTACATCGACGAGTCAGAGGTGCGTGTGCTCTACTCGTGCCAGCGTACCGCCGACACGCTCTGCCTGTTATTTGTGCCTGCCAGCCTTCGTGCTTCCACCACCTTGCGTGTCGTGTGTGGTGTAGCACTTCTGGGTGCAGTTCTGATTGTCAGCACATCAGTATTGCCTGTGGTATTGGTGTTGGCAGGTGCTGACCCCTGCTGATGAGATCCACCACATCAACAAGCACAACTACAAAGTCCCCTTTGTGTGTGGCTGCCGAGATCTGGGCGAGGCCCTGCGCCGCATTGCTGAGGGAGCAGCTATGATTCGCACCAAGGGCGAGGCTGGCACTGGCAATGTGGTTGAGGCGGTCCGCCACACCCGGGCTGTCATGGGAGCAATCCGTGCTCTGCAAACCATGGTATGTACAGCCTAGAATTGAACATGTGCATGTATGTATAGGCAATCATGTGGTGAAGGCTGCAGCAGCTGTGGTGGTACTGTGTGCAAGAGCATGTGTAGCTGCAGAATTGCTGATGTGTTGTTCTGTAGGATGATGACGAGCTATACGTGTATGCTAAGGAGATCAGGGCTCCAGTGGAGCTGGTTCGGCAGACCAAGCACCTGGGTCGCCTGCCAGTCGTGAACTTTGCAGCTGGTGGTGTGGCCACCCCTGCAGACGCAGCCCTGATGATGCAGCTGGGCATGGATGGTGTGTTTGTTGGGTCAGGGGTGTTCAAGAGCGGGGACCCAGCCAAGCGAGCACGTGCCATTGTGCAGGTGAGCAGAATGCAGACTACAGATTAGGGTGGGTCTGAGTGCCTTGGTGTGCTGGCGAGCGCACGAGACATGGTGTTGGTTTGTTATGGTTGACAGTGATGCCATGATGCACTGAGTGGCACATCCTCTTACATGGAGGTAAGTATGCAGGTCAGTATGCAGGCTGTCACTCAGCGTTGCCCTTAGCTGTTTGCCATGCAGGCTGTCACGCACTACAACAACCCCAAGGTGCTGGCAGAGGTCAGCTCATGCCTTGGGGAGGCGATGGTGGGCATCGATGTGAGGGACAAGAACTTCACCTCGTACGCCCAGCGCTCGGAGTAAAGCGCAGCAGTATGTGCAACCCCATGGTGTATTGCATGCGAGTATGTGACTGAGAGGCAGCGAGCCGTGACTTGAGTGATGACGTGAGTGTTGGGTGCAATGAGAGGTGCATGTTACAATGCTGGCGATTCACTATGGTTTTGAGAGATAGGAATGCAAGATAGTCATGCTACTGGATCAAGTGCATGTCCATGTCATGTTAAGTAGAATTGAGTGGATGTGAATTATTCAATGGGTCTTACACAGCTTAGATTAGTGCACCACAGCTAAAAGTCAACAATAACACCGGTGACAGAATAGTTTCGGACAAGTTCACACTAGTACACGGCACCCATCACATCGTTGATGTCATAAAAATTGACCACTACCTCGAGTCATGGAGCGATAGTTGAATGTATCCGTGCCTTGTATCCCGCATTGTGTTGCTCCTGTTTAAACTGCATGTTTACAGATCACAAGGGAAGTTTAACTTCGATAAATACATCAGAGCATTGAGTACCCTACGAAGCAGGGAAAGCTGATTTAAAGAAAGGAGATTGGGATTAGACACTTGCACACTGTGCCCTAAGACAGCCTTGCCCCACATGAAGGTGTCATACGGCTCCAAGGGGAACATACCACCCTAGATGAGTTGGCATAAGGCATACAAAACGTTCGAAAGCCGCCACCTCCCAGACCAGACCGGTTCACTACCTCCAAGTCCAACCCAGCTTCATGCCGTGCCTTGCTTCCTTTTGTGAATTGTCGTGTGCTTTAGCGCGTTTTGCACTTAGTGTCCTTGCAGGTCGTTGCAGCACTTCAGACACAACAAGCGCAGCACAGAAGATATCTGGAGGTTGTTTGCAGTGCTCTTGACACCAGTGTGTGGGTTTGTTGACTTGGAGCAGGTGCCTGTACCACCGCTGCATTGACACTGCACATGATGCTTTTGCAACCGCCACAGCAACATTGGATATCGGAGGCTTCAGCAGAACATGACTGTACTGTGCACATGCATAACATGGCCAGACACTCAAGCAGGGATGTGCCTACAGGGTCGCACGACAGAAAGAGCAACCAAAGTTAAATCCTCAAAAATGAGGCTGTGGGCAAAAAGCGGCACGTGCAGGCGGCTTCACATAGGGCTTGCTGCATGCAGCTGGGGACAAAATGCAGCGGGCATAGCCTACACCAAGCACCACCAGCCCATGCGCCACAAGGAGCTCCTCTTGAGGCTCTAGCTGGATCAGGTGCATGTTGCCCCACCATCGCCCTGACCCTTACATGGTGTGCTGCATGCTGCATGCTGGGTACACCATACAGCCTCTGTAGTGATGCTACGCAACAGAACACGCCTAACTGCTTGGCCCTGTTAGCTGCCAGCCCCTGTTCAATTAGCAGTTCTTGCCTACCACCTTGGCCACCCGCACTTCCACAATGGAGCCAGGCTTGCCTGGCACACAGCCCTTCACCACAATGGCTTTGCGTACCGAGTCGATCTTTAGGATCTGCAGTCAATACCATTCCCCATCAGAATCAGAGCTGGGCACAGGTTAATCACAGCCTGTAGCAAGGCAAGCACGCTTATGTGCATGCAAACCCACTGTGCATACATGGTGTAGTGACACCTTACGACAAGCTGCCAGCTTACACTCACTTGTTGTGCCCTAATAGTGATCCGCTCATTGCCCATGTGGCCGGCCTGCTTGAGACCGGGGAAGACACGTCCAGGCGTTGTACCAGCACCCATGGAACCATGCTCACGGTGGCTCTTGGAGCCGTGAGTCATGAAACCGCGATGGTGACCCCACCTCTTAACCGTGCCTGCAAACACACACCTCAACGTAATACCTATGGTTCCATGGCCGCTGGGCGTAAGCCTGCTGGGTGCTGTGCCCTTGGCCAGCAGGGAACAAGCAGCAGTCAGGCAAGACGAGCCAGTTACCTTGGAAGCCCTTTCCAATGCTGGTGCCTGCGACGTCCACCTTCTCGCCCTCCTTGAACATGTCACGGACCGAGAGTTCTTGCCCAGGCGTATACGAGGTCACGACTGACTTGTCCTTGAGCTGCGGCCACCAATGCAAGCTGTGGCTATATCTGTTCCTGCGGCTCCTCCACATGCGCCCCTCGCGTCGCTGCACCTACCCTGAACTCTATCAAGTGCTTGAGCGGAGGGCAGCCCGACTTCTTCAGGTGGCCCAGCTCGGGCTTCGTCATTTTGCGCTCGGGCACCACCTTGTAGCCTACCTGCATGTGCGGACAAGCTAGACCAGCATAACTGAAGTGGGCTATCATCAGAGATGCTGCAGGTTGCGCAGCCCACTGCAGACCTGCACCGCATTGTATCCATCGGTCTCGTCTGTCTTAATGGCGGTAACAACATTGCCCTCCTCCAGCGCGATGACAGTGGCAGGGACGCACAGCCCCTCGGGCGTAAAGTAGGACATCATTCCCGCCTTGGTGCCGAGGATACCCACGCCTAAGCAGAGCCAAGACAATGCAGGCGCATGTCTAACTTCTGTAGTTGCTTGGCCACTGTGCCCTGCTAGCCGGCTCCTCTGAAAGTCGCTTATTGACGCTGACTGCGACTGTCTCACCCGCTGCAAAAGTGTTTGCCTGCACGGAAGCACGCTGCACATTGACGGAGGTGCGCACTGGCGCACTAGAGACGCTGCTGGGCCTTGGCGCGGCCTTGAACGCGATTCTGGTAGCTGTGAAGGCCATGATGCCCACGCGCTGGTCTCAGTCCGCAAGCACCAGAGGTAGACAAACCAGTGCAGGCTTGCAGCAACATGCATAAAGTGGTCAAGGGAGCTATGATGGTGCGTAATGTGAGCGATGGCTGCTCATCACTGGCCACAATGCCAGAGCGTTTACTGCTGCTGTAAACCCCAGAGAGCCTACTCTTTGTCAACAAGTTTTACCAATCATGGTGGACAGGGCGTCACAGGAGGCTCGACTTGTCTATCAGTAGCACAGCTTAGTACACTAGACTATTTGAGGGATGCGCGTGTTGTGTTGCAGTGCCTGAATCTAGAGTGACCGCAGTTTGCATGCAGTGTGCACCCGTGAGTGAGTCGAACTGCGCTACTCACGTGACGTGTATTTCACCAGGTATCCAGAGTCCAGATAGATACAGCAAGCCGGTATGTATACCTTGACAGACCGCTCGACCGGTCGTACCAGCGCCAGGGTCACCACATCGAAAGGCTCCCCACACATGCGCGGGACTGCGCTGCTCAAAGCGTGCTGTGACCTCACGCGACTGGTCCCGCGGCGATACAGCCTCGCTCTGTTCTACCGCAGAGTAGGAGTAGCACAGAACAGCAATGCAGAGGCTGTCCAGAACTTGGACGGAGTTTTGGACGGCATTTGTCCCAGGCTGGCTGGCCCAGGCTGGCTATCGGAGCTGCGATCGTTGACGGCCGAAGCACCATGCCTTCAGCCAATCAAATGGCCCGTGTGTAAGTCTGTGACGCACGGAAGGCATGTGAGGGTCTCTGACTGTGACTGCATTTTGGCGTTGTCCCCAGGTTTTTCGATGCCTTAAATGCCCGCGATGTAGCCCATATCGTGTCCATTCTAAGTCCAGACATTCATCATCATGATTTGGCCCACGAAGCGCAAACGTCGCATTTGGTGAGCTGTGCCCTTGAGGACTTGCAAGCATCAAAACGTGGCTAACCCGGTTTCTTGCATGGCATTGGACAGGCTGTAGCTCGCTTCTACTCAGAGCTTGTGTCAGGACTGCCAGAGAGCGTGCAGTTTGTCATAGATGACATGACAGAAGGCGACCCTCACAGGTGTGGTCACCCTTCTCCACGCTCTGCATAGCTGCCCACCGCTGCTACGAACACCTATGACACTCTGCAGGGTGGGTGTGACATGGCATCTAGAGCTGGGTGGCAACCAGCTGCCCTGCGCTTGTGGCCTGTCGTTTTATCGGATTGATGCCACCGGCCGCATCTGCTATGTGCGCCAGGCAAGTACCTTGCACAAATTGGCCAGCCAGAACACAAAGCCATGGAAGGACATGCCATGACGTCTTACTGAAAACATCACTGTCCTATTCCCATCACAGCTGCCAGCATGCGCACTAGCTTAGCAAGCCTGTCATATGGTGAACATACAACTGGCTGTTGCCCATAGGATATGCAAGCTCAAGGTGCTTATGTGTCTGCAAACCCTGGGCGGTCTGGTGCCTGTGCCATTCATCCATTGTTGGAGTCATGCCGAACGCATCTGCACACATCCGAGCGCAATGCACTGCTACGCAATGCGATGACTGTGACAGAGACGGCAATGCACCGATCGTCAGCAGGTTGACCCAGTGCGAGGTGCAAGCGCAGCATCCTGACTTGGTTTGTGCCCAGACTTGTGTGACTCAGAGCAGAGTGTGACTGCGGCCGCTGCTCATGCCAACACCTGCAGTCCCCGGAACACGTTGTGAAGCTGGGCAGTCTGGCCCAGAGTGTGAGCGGGCTGGTAGCCACACCCCTGATCAACGCCCTGGGTGCCTCCCCGCCTGACCTGTGGTCCAGGTATGTCAGCCACCTGCACATACTTATCCATGGTAGCTGACCAGCACCTTGGCCCTCAACCTAGGGCCGTCATTGCCGTGGAACACTAAGCGTGGACCACTACAAAACAATGTTTTCGTCTGTGTGGATTTCCCATGCACATGGCATGCACATGGGCATGGTCGCCTACCACCTGCACCACTGCCTGACCCAGAGGGCTATGATCTAGAGTTGGCATGACAAACATGTGCTGATTGTAAGCTGATGACAGCTTTTAGGGGGGGTCACACTACTATGCCTCAGCAGGCTGCTGCTGCTGCTGCTGCTGCTGCTGGGTCTTGGGTGGGCGGTCTCGCACCCGCTTGTAGCCCAGGCCTGGGTACTCCTTGCCCTTGGCTGGCAGAGCTTCCCGGTCTGGCCACCAGCACAGCTCCAGCGGGCGCCACCTGCTCTCCCCAATGCGCTGCATGTTCAATGCTGCATTGCAGCACCTGTCTACCCACCTGCCTGGCTGTGGTGCTGGCTTGGTTTTGGCCGCTTTGCCCTGGGCCTTGCCTTTGCCCTTGGTGGGCTGGGTGGGCTCAGCTGCCTGCTCAGCCTTGGTGCGCTTGCTGCGCTTGGCTGGCGGGGGAGTGCTGGGCCCAGGCTCTGTGGCTGCTGGCTGTGTAGCTGCCTGGCTGCTGCATGGGGCCTGTGGGGGCTTGCGGGGGGCCATTACAGGGCACCACATCATACCCAGCACTGGCTGGTCACGCTGCTGGCTCCAGGCTGGGCGCAGCAAGCGCTGTTCCACCTGCCCTGCTGGCAGCTTCCAGTCAGCAGGCCTGGTGGCCTTGCGTTTGTTTAGCCGGCTCTCACAGGGCTGCTGGCCATTCACTGCTGAGCTGACCCAGCTGGTGCGGTGCTCATCCACAAGCACCACCCTGCCCCGCCGCTAATCTGTGCCCCAGTCATGCACAGTCATGCCCGCAGTCATGCACACAAGTCACGCAGGGTATTTCACCATGTCTTCATGCCCAACCCACCACCTCTCAGTACATAACCCTCCCAACCATCCTCACCTTCTTGAAGAACTGCTCCAGCGCCCGGTCCTGAGCTCCGTACAGCCTCAGCCACTGCCGTGCCCACTTGGGGTCCAGGTACACCTCCCACACCGCGTCCCAGGTGGCCAGGGTGCCGCTGACTTGCTTCGTTTTGTCGGACGTGGTTTTTGCTTGGCGGTGCTCTTCCGCATCTTTGTATGCATTGCATTGCATGCTTAAGGCTCATACCAGCTCATACCTGCTCAAACCAGTGTGTCACTCCGCCACATCACTCTCGCACCTCCAGGAGGCAGGCTTTCGAGGTACACATATATATATCTAAATTGATCATCATGACACTGTCAGTACAGAACCACAGTCACGCAGTCAGCACAGTCAGCACAGAAATGCTTGCCAACCAGCCTGCTCACTTGTGAATGCCGCTGCTTTCTCTCATGCCTCCATTGCTACCTTGACACTTACGACAGGCTCTGGTGCTACTGCGTTGCCCATGTTGCAGTGTCACTAGCTTTGCTGGCTCACTGCTAGCAGGGCCTGCTCCCACAGAGACCTCGAGTCACAGCAGCAGCAGCCCAGGGGCGGCGCCCACTGTGAAGCCCATGGAACTCCTAGCTGGGAGGGCTGGCCACTTGACAGCTGCCCAGCCTCACCACCACCTTAGCGCACCACAGACTGCACCAAGTGTGGACAGCTCACCCCTTCCCTCATGCCGTTCAGCAGCGGGCGCATGCAGCCCACCCAGGCCTCGCGCAGGGTTTGCCGACGACGCCCAGCGCAGTGATGCCAGCCCTGCTCCAGCCCTCTCACTGACAGCAAGTGTGGTGCCGGAGGGCCCTGCTGTCAACAACGTGGTGGCCTTCAGTGTGCATATCCCTCGCACAGATGAGGCGCCTCAGGCTCTGGGGGGCGGCGGCAGCAGCAGCAGTGGCAGCAGGGCAGTCTCCGCACACAGTGGCACCCACCAAGAGCGGATAGCAAACACTGGTGGCCGCAGCCCCAGCAGGAGGGGAGCAAGTCCTTGCCGCCGCGATGCCCCACCTGCGCGTGCCATGACGCTGGAAGGACCCATGGTGGCGGCTACTCCGGTGGGACATAGACACACACCTTAGCTGGGTCAACGTGTGCATGTGCAGAGGAGCCACACACCAGGGGTATTGCACCTCACCTAACCCACCAGGGCTGTTGCCTCTGTTGCTGACCATTGCAGCCTTGGGGGCCTGCACAGGGTCCCCGGCAGGGGGAGCTGGCACCTCTTGGGCTCCCGTAGGCTGTTGCCCCTGTGTGCAAAAGTGTACAAAGAGATGTTTGTACCTGATGCTACCATTTGATCTGTTGAGCTTTCTCAAGGCGCTGGCTTGAACCATGCTGTGTGTCACCCTCGAGGTGCGGCTGACTGCTGCCTGATAGGTGCAGGGAAGCCTTGAGCTGTTGGAGCAGGCTGGGGCTGCAGTGCGCCCTCAAGACCTGGCCGGGCTATGGGCCAAGGTAAAGCAGTCAACGCCCTCATGCCCACATGCACTTGCAAAAGACAAGGCAGCCTCACTTTACTGACATAACGCTAGTACTTGAGCCCAAGGCCCACAATGCCGAACCCTTTATTGGGCTCGCTGCCAAGTTCAAAGAATGGCTTGACATGGCACTCAATGAGCAGCCAGACATTGCAGCCAAATCCAAGAAGGGCCTCACTCAAGTCAGCACCTTGGCCCTCAACCTTGAGCCTTCATTGCAGTCGAACACACTAATTGTGAACCACTACAAAACAGTGTTTTTGTCTGTGTGGAGTTCCCATCGCATGGCATGCACATGGCCTATACATGGCATACACATGGCATGTGTATACATGGCATACACATGGCATACACATGGTCACGGTCGCCTACCACCTACAGCATTGCCTGACCCGTTAGGGCTACACCGTAGAGTTGGCATGACAAAACATGCAGTAAGCGTAAGCTGATGACAGCTTCAAGTGGGGGGGGGACACACTACTGTGCCTCAGCAGGCTGCTGCTGCTGCTGCTGCTGTTGCTGCTGGGCCTTGGGTGGCTTGTCTCACAGCCGCTTGTACCCCAAGCCAGGGTACTCCTTGCCCTTGGCTGGCAGCGCTCCCTGGTCTGGCCAGAAGCACAGCTCCAGCGGCCGCCACTTGCTCTCCCCAATGCGCTGCATGTTCAATGCTGCATTGCAGTCCCTGTCCAGCCACCTGCCTGGCTGTGCTGCTGGCTTGGCTTTGGCAGCCTTGCCCTGGGCCTTGTTGGGCTCAGCTGCCGGCTCAGCCTTGGTGCGCTTGCTGCGCTTGGCTGGCAGGGGAGTGCTGGGCCCAGGCTCTGAGGCTGCTGCCTGTGAGGCTTCCTGGCTGCTGCGTGGGGCCTGTGGGGACTTGCGGGGGGCTACTACCGGGCACCACATCATACCCCGCACTGGCTGGTCACGCTGCTGTCTCCAGGCTGGGCGCACTAGGCGGTGTTCCACCTGCCCTGCTGGGGGCTTCCAGTTTGCAGGCCTGGTGGCCCTGCGCTTGTTCAGCTGCCTCTCACATGGCTGCTGGCCATTCACCGCTGAGCTGACCCGGCTGGTGCGGTGCTCATCCACTAGCACCACCCTACCCCGCCGCTGGTCTGTCCCCCTGGGCCTGCACACCACCTTGCAGCAGGCCCGCAGCACTGCATCAGCACCCCAGCCTCCCTTTGTTCCAATGCCAGCTGCTCCAAAGAAGGCCATCAGCACTCAAGTCAGCACAGGACGCAGTCAGCACGGCACCTAACCTGACATTGCACCCTGCGCAGAATTGAGGGCCACCCCAGCTTTTCTCAAGCCCCTCCTCTTCCTTCACAGGGCATCTTCACCAGCACCAGGGGGTTACCTGCCAAGCACAAACATGTAATTTCTGCACAACCATAACAACATCCTGATAACTCACCTCACACTTCACACCTCTCACACCCCACACAGGCTTGGATTTGGACGCCCCCTGCACGCTGCTGTTGTGGGGCCACTGCATCACCATGTGGTGGATGCTGTTGGCTTGGTATTCACATGGCTCTTCAGCCACCGTGACCAACGTGATACCAGAACAACAAAAGCTTGATCAACAAGGAACAAGGCAGTGCCTGCGAGTAATCCCATGTGGTAGTCCTCCTTACCAATCCAGGAGCCCACGAGGAGCCAGCACCTTCATTGCCACGAAATGGTGTTTCTGTCTGTGTGGAGTTCCCATGCACATGGCTTACACTTGGGCATGGTCGCCTACCACCTACACCATTGCCTGAAACCAGAGGGCTATGATCTAGAGTTGGCATGGTAAACATATATATATATATATATATATATATATATATATATATATATATATATATATATATATATATATGCCTGCCATATATATATATATATATATATATATATATATATATATATATGGCAGGCTGCCCGTGTATGTATATATATATGCCTGCCATATATATATATATATATATATATATGGCAGGCTGCCCGTGTATGTATATATATATGCCTGCCATATATATATATATATATATATATATATATATATATATATATATATATATATATATATATATATATATATATATATATATATATATATATATATATATATATATATATATATATATATATATATATATATATATCATGTCAAGGGCAATCATGTCAAGGGGGGAGGCAATCATGTCAAGGGGGCTGGCAATCATGTCAAGGGGGGAGGCGGCTGGTCATACACGGGCAGCCTGCCATATATATATATATATATATATATATATATATATATATATATATATATATATATATATATATATATATATATATATATATATATATATATATATATATATATATATATATATATATATATATATGGCAGGCTGCCCGTGTATGACCAGCCGCCTCCCCCCTTGACATGATTGCCAGCCTGGTTGCCACCCTGTCCTGTCCTGTGACCCCAGCCTTTGCCCCAGCCTGGCCCGCCTCCCCATGGCCCAGCCCAGGGTGGGCTGAGTCCTAGCAGGTTGCCACCAATTCTCATACGCCTTGCCGGTGCGTGCGAGAGCAGGAGGTGTGCTGGGCGATGCGGCAAGATTGAGGCGTGGAGAAGGCCCAAAGTTGGTGGTCCCAGGTAGTCGCTTCTCAATCATTGCCGCTTGACGATCAAGAGACACTTGGAAGCGTTGTTCATCGTGCATAAGGAGCTCGCGGTGCAGATTATCAGCTGCGTCGGCGGCACTGATGCCCCGGATCACAAACTGGTCAATTGCTGGCACTTTCGTCAAGGTCAACTAATTGTTTGACTACTTCCCGAAAGACCAGAAAAATACATTGTTTAATCATTCCGGCAAGAAGAATACATTGTTAAATCATTCCCGGTTTCCCGAAGGACAAAAAACGATTCGGGATAGGGAATCAAAAGGGAGAGTACGGTATATATATATGTATATACATATATATATTGGATTGGACCCTTGAGGAACCAGCGTAAAACCAGCTAGGCTTGTTGTGATGCAAAATGCGTGGGCAAAGCACACCTTTGACAAATGTGCACTGCTTGGCGCAATACACCCAAGTGACACTGCCATACTAACCTACCACGCTACCCGCCAAGTGCTACGTTGGTGACGTGGTGCAAGCACCTGCTTGGTGAAGCACCTGTTTGGTGAAGCACCCTCATCTTCAGGGTGGGCACTGTCCCTGCTGCTGCTCTGCGTGCAGGACCCAGTGGCCAGTGATGTGGAAGGGTACGAACGTGCCCTGGACCTGTGGCAGATCAGTGGCGCACAGAAGGCCACAGCGCGGCTCATAGAGGGCTTGGAGATCGCAGTGCATGGCAGCACCTTCAGCGTGGGTCCTCAGGCGACACCATGCCCATGACTCAAATCCACCAGCATGACATGACGCCCAACACCTGGCCGCATAGCCCCTGCCCCTCCGCCCTGGCGCAGGTCCACTTCCTGACCATCATCCCCATGTTCAAGGTCACAGAGGCATATAACCTGACGCGCCCTGTGGACATGATGCGGCGTGGTGAGTAGGGAGCACGGCAGCCCACCAGCAGCAGGCCTGGAGGGCACGCCTGCAGCGCAGCCTCGTCCTTGACTGTGTGCCCGTAGTGCAAGCTGCACCTCTAGGTTCTGTGGTGCTCGGGATGCTGTGGCTAGCGTGGCAACAGTGCATGCATGCCAGGACCTCCTTCTTCTTGTCAGGTCGCCTCCTAGACTTGCTGATCCACGGTGATGCTTGCTGCTACCTCCTCCACCACCTCCCAGCGCTTGCCCCACCCCACCACCCATCCAGGTGCCCCAAAGCTGCCCACGCCTCGCTATTGCAGTACACCTGACCACCCTGATGTCTGTCAGATGTGCGGTGCTGAGCTTGCTTGGGTTGCCCGCTACCTGTCCCTTGCCTTGCCCACAGGGGTTGCGGCCTTGCTTGTTGAGAGCTCGTGGCTCATATGTGTGCATTCTGCAAACGCAGATCTGCGACCCGGCCAGGCCACTGCCACTGCTGGCTTGGGCGCCCATGGTGTGACTGTGGCAGCCAGCTGGTCAGCACCCTTTGCAGGTAGCTGCTGTACTGGCACTGCCCTGGTCTGGGGGGTCCTCACCTTCCAAGACAAGGGCCGTGGCAGCACCTTGGCTCTCAACCTGGGGCCTTTGTTGCCGTGGAACACCGAGTGTGGAGCACTACAAAACGGTGTTTTTGTCTGTGTGGAGTTCCCATGCACATGGCACACACATGGCATACACATGGGCATGGTCGCCTTCCACCTACACCACTGCCTGAGCCAGAGGGCTATGATGCAGAGTTGGCATGACAAACATGCGTTAATTGTAAGCTGATGACAGCTCTTAGGGGGGGGGCACACACTACTGTGCCTCAGCAGGCTGCTGCTGCTGCTGCTGCTGTTGCTGCTGCTGGGCCTTGGGTGGGCGGTCTCACACCCGCTTGTAGCCCAGACCTGGGTACTCCTTGCCCTTGGCTGGCAGAGCTCCCTGGTCTGGCCACCAGCACAGCTCCAGCAGGCGCAGGCCCACACGCTAGGTGTTGAGGCTCAAGCCCTGGTCTACCCATGCTTGCTGCCCCCATCCTCATCGTCATCATCATGGCATTGCATGGCAATATGAGCCATGGCCCTCCACCCTGCCCGCTCCACTGCCCCTCACCATCACATCAGCAGCAGAAGCAGCAGCAGACATGCGTTCTCATTGTATACCAGGCTCGCATGATGCCGGCACAGTGATCGCTGTTGCAATTGCTGCCACCTGAACGTAGGTAGGTTTGAGGAAGCATATGAGTTGCGCGACGGTGGCAGCACGCTGGAGGTGACCAGCACCATCAGCGTGGGGACCACCAGTGCCACCACAGTGCAGGTGCAGTTGCTGTGGCCCGCTGCTGCTTTCACCAGCCTCCCTTCAGGGTGCTGACCCCTGCTGATGAGATCCAGCACAGCCACAAGCACCATCACAAGGTCCCCTTTGTGTATGGTTGTCAAGACCGGGCGAGGCCCTGCGCCACATTGCTAAGGGAACAGCTGTGATTCGCACCAAGGGCTCATTGGCAGGCCAGTGGTGTGCCTACTGCATCCTGCTGCTTCCCTACAGCCTGCTGCACACCCCTCTCTCTGTCCCCAACACACCACACCTGAGTGTGAGCGATGTGATGTGTGAAGCAACAATGTGTGATGTGTGATGGTGTGTGCAGGTGTACCGCCGCCAAGCCCAAGGCATGAAGCGTGAGCATCTGCTGTCAGCCAGCGAACGTCGGCATGGCAAGCCAACTGATATCTTGCGACGGTTTGGCATGCCCAGCTTCTGACGGCTAGGAAGTAGCCACTGCTGAATGCGTCCGCACCACTTCCTTGTGCACCAGCCATCCACTGATTGCTCCTTTTGCTCTTCCGCACACGTTTCTGCACCTGACCTGCTGGCCCTTGTCACGGCATCAGCACATCCCCTCCTGCACTCAGGTGTGGGTACAGGCCCAGGCAGATGTGTGGCCTGTCAGAGACCTTGGCTTGCATCAGTGCGGGGAGCAGCAGGCATCACAGTCGTACACTGGTAGTGCACGCACTGACATGCACCACTGTGTCTTGCTGGCAGCCCGCACCGCTGTGCACTTTTGGTAGCATGTGATAGCCCGCACGGGCAAGAGGGTAGGGATGGGGGGTTGTTGCAGCTGCTGGGGCGGGCGAGGGCGCAGGGAGCAGTGGTGGCCCCAACCACCCTCATCCTCACACAAGCCATCGTCCGTCTTGGATGGACGTAACCCCACACAGTACACAACGCTTAGCATCTGGCTCGCATGCTCCATGGGACTCTGGGAATTAGAGGTATATCCAGCTTTTGGAAGGCATCCTGCACATGCACAGCCGTAACAAGTGACACAAGCTGGTTTGTTAAAGGACGTCGCGAATGGCAGCCTGGCAGAGGTTGCAATGTCACTTTACCCCTGCTTGTTATTGATGCCTAGTTTGAGTCATGTAGGGCCTTACAACTCCATGAGGCATGGATTCACATAATCATGGGGTAACAGTGTTATGGCGATTGTTTAACAGTACAACATTACGGCCTTACTGTGCTATGTTGAAGAGAAGCAACAAGTTTGCAGCTACAAAGGCTGAGCCAAAGAGACCCACAGGTGTGCTTTGCTTGCTGCAACTCCCAGTAGCCAGGCGTGTGGCCTGTCGGCTACACTTGCCTACATGTGGCAGAGATGCCAACACAAACACATCTATTCTATCCAAGTCAACTAGTGCTACACACCTGCCAGCGACAGTTCATGTGAGTGGCCAGATTAATATATCAGTGGCCCAGTACAAACCCCTACACTTGTCAGGAACAAGTGGTGATCCTAACAATGCGCAAGTTCTACCCTATGCGTAGGAACCGTCCCATCTACATAGATCTAACTGGTAGATTAGATGGTTACATAGATCTAACAAGCCAATTCTAACGTTAGACCGTCTAATCTAGTCTAACGTTAGATGGGTCGGGACGATTCCTACCTATGCGTATTCTTGCATGTCATCTGTAAAGGGGGACAACAGCTTCAGGTGCCACATATGTTTTTGTTTGCTAAGTGTGATGAAACCCATGACACATATGCTGCCGCTGGTGCCGCCGCTGCCACTTCCGCAGCTTGCCTTTAATCTGCTCCCACCAGCACCTTAGCCCTCAACCTGGGCCTTCATTGCCGTGGAACACTAAGCGTGGACCACTACAAAACGGTGTTTTCGTCTGTGTGCATTTCCCATGCACATGGCATACACATGGGCATGGTCGCCTACCACCTACACCACTGCCTGACCCAGAGGGCTATGATCTTGAGTTGGCATGACAAATATGTGCTGATTGTAAGGTGATGACAGCTTCAGGGGGGTCACACTACTATGCCTCAGCAGGCTGCTGCTGCTGCTGCTGCTGCTGCTGCTGCTGCTGCTGCTGCTGCTGCTGCTGCTGCTGCTGCTGCTGCTGCTGGGTCTTGGTTGGGCGGTCTCGCACCCGCTTGCAGCCCAGGCCTGGGTACTCCTTGCCCTTGGCTGGCAGAGCTCCCCGGTCTGGCCACCCTCAGACCCGCCCTTCCACCCGCCCTCCCGCCCCCTAACTGTTAGTAACAGCTCGCGCGGACTTAGGGCATATCGCGCAGCCATGTCCACCACCTCCTCCTGCTAGCAGCCCACGCGGACATATGGCATATCGCGCAGCCATGTCCACCACCTCCTGCTCACATCGTTCCTCAGTCATCCAACACTTATCTTCACCTCCATCTTCACCTCCACCTCCTTCTTCACCTCCACCTCCATCTTCCACTACACCTCCACCTCCTTCTTCACCTCCCTCTCCACCTCCATCTTCACCTCCACCTCCTTCTTCACCTACACTCGGGTGTCCCCAACTAACAGAAAACCTACCCCTGGTAATCAAAACGACCGTGCATTGTGCTGAGCGCAATGGCGGCTCAGATCTCAACATTCAAATTCATGCGTGTATTGCTCATGCGGGCCTCGCCGCGACCGACCGCCGCGACCGACGTGGCCCAGGAGCCTCTGCACATAGTGAGGGACAGTCGCCGCAGTCAAAACGGTTCACATGGCATGCCAAACCGATGTAACAGCGCCCCTCCACCCATGCTCGGAAATATGCAAGGTTGCTGCGATGCTTGACCCCTTCGTGAGCAGTACTGTTGGCCGGGCCACTCTGCAATGCCTCACAAGGTGTGTATGCCATTGCTACGTTACCTTCCTCGACATGTTGGGTCCGATCCCTCCCGCCCGCCCCCCGCTTGCGTGTCGAGCTCGTGTCCAGCTCCGCTGTGGCCCCCTGCTGCTCAGATGGAGGGGTGAGCATGCCAGGGGCGGCACCAGCACCAGCTGCTAGCTGCTGCCAGGGGGGGGCAGCAGGAGGGGTGCGCCGGCCAGGAGGGGGGGCAGCAGGAGGGGTGCGTGGGCCAGCAGAAAGGACCTCCTCAATGGCTTGATGCAATTCAGCCTCAGTCATGAGCATCTCATTCTCGGCCTGCACCTCCTTAGCGATAGCCTCAGCCTTCCTTGCTGTGGCTTTCAAGTCATTAGGACTGTGCAGATGAGCAGCCCTTGGTGACTTTACAAGTGCTGCAAGATGAGCACGCTGCCGGCTGGGACCCATGTGTTTGCGTCTTGCAGTGACTTGCTAGGGCCAGGGGCGGGGTGGGGGTGGCGGGGTTGAGAGGGGCTGGGAGGGGGTGGGAAGGGGTGGACAGGGGTGGGAGGGGGTGGGAGGGGGTGGCGGGGGTGGGAGGGGCTGGGAGGTGGGAGGGGCTGGGAGGGGGTGGGAAGGGTTGGCGGGGCAGTGAGGGGCTTAGGAGGGGGTGGGGGGGGGGGAAGAGGTGGGAGGGGGTGGGGGGGGGGGGGACGGGGTGGGACGGGGTGGGAAGGGGTTGGAGGGGGTGGAGGGGGGTGGCGGGGCAGTGAGGGGGCAGTGAGGTGGTGGGAGGGGCTGGGAGGCTTCTGCGGGGGCTGGGAGGTGGTGGGGCTGCAAGGGGGTGCGAGGGGGCAGGGTCCAGGCGGTCGGAGTAGGCTAGTCAATTCTGCAAGGCAGAGGCGGGTCACGCCAAAGGGTGAGGAGGCGGGCCTGATTGATGAATTGCCGTGCTTTCTTTTCCAGCAGCTGTGTCGTAGAGTTACGAACAGAGTAATGACTCAAAATTCTAATAACTCAGAGTGGTCAGCTCACAAGATGCCGATTTGTGCAAGGGTGTCCCTTTTTCTGTGTGGCGGGCTAGAGAAACCTCTATCCATTCGCACGTCGCTGCAATGTCGAGTCATTACTAGCCCCACGATGGCCCTCCAACACCGCCTGCACCAATGAAAGGCTCGCGGAGCAAGCCTGGCGGGCTGAACATTGATTGTACTTCAGGCTCGATGCCAAGCGCAGTTTGCTCAGTGGTGCCGCTACTCACCACTAGAACAATCAATAGTGAGCAGCTGAGGTGTGTCCGCGCTCGCTTGCGCCGGCATGGACTCTGATGCAAAGATTAACGCGCCGCTTGCCAGTAGATGCGCAATAATTCGCAGGTGCCAATGCAACAAACGCTATCGCAATCGGTACACTTTGTAGCGAGTATTTGCATGAAGATTACCAACCCCATGTTGGGGCCTCCTGACCTACACTTGCCTCTTCACTAAGGAGCGTCCGGGGCTGTATCATATTATATGATATATACAATGTATCATGATAATATCATTATATTTCATTATAAGCCCTGTTTCTGCAGCGCAAGACGCCTGCGGGGACCCTTTGTCCCTCGCGCACTGGTCGTAACCGTGCGCGCTGAGGTTCGGGTGGCAGTTAGGCGGCAGTTGGCGGGCAGTGCTGGGTTCTGGGCAGGGTTCTGACGCCGATGAGCCAGAGCAGACGTTAACCGTGTAATGCTGCCATCAAGCGAGGTGCTCCGCAGACTGCAAAACAGCAAGCACGCCTTTTTTTGTTCTAGTGCAAACAGCCAACAGTGCAAGGCCATGTAGATGCTGTGTGCAAGCGCTGCCCGAAAATTCTCAGCGTGGGCAACATGAGCCAAACGGTGGGCCAACACAAGTGCCGCTGGCATCTACACAAGGCACCACTGGCATCTACAAGCGCAATGTATAGCCGACATATGGGCCCATCCCACTTGAGGAGCGAGGTCCAGCCCAGCCTCGAGAAGTGCAACGCGCCTTACGCCGCTTAGACCTTGTTTTTGGCCAGGTCGCGTTTGCTTTCGTCCACCTGTCCACCTCCAGTCCATCTTTCAACTTTTGCTTTAGGAGAAGCACTATCGCATCGAGGTGTTAGTTAGTGTATGCTCCTCCCTTCCCTCCCTCCCACCACACCACCACCTCCCAAGCCATTGACCCATCTTCCTTTCTGTGCCACCGGCAGAGCATGTGTTGTGCATGTTGACGAAGCAACCTCTTGATAACATAGCAGGCTGCAGCTGCAGGCCAGCAGCACCTGGAGGCTGCAGCTGCAGGCCAGCACCACCTGGAGGCTGCAGCTGCAGGCCAGCACCACCTAGAGGCTGCAGCAGCAGGCCAGCAGCACCAGCAGGCTGGAGCTGCAGGCCAGCAGCACCTGGAGGCTGCAGCTGCAGGCCAGCAGCACCAGCAGGCTGGAGCTGCAGGCCAGCAGCACCTGGAGGCTGCAGCTGCAGGCCAGCAGCACCAGCAGCTGCAGCCCAGGGAGCATGCCAGCAACACTTGCAGATTGGTACCCCCACTAAACCACCCAGTGTAGGAGGGCTTATTGATCGTGGTAGAGGAGCTACGCGTCAAGGCCAACATCCCCACATGAGGGTCTCCAGGGCCATCCCTGCTGCTGGCAGAGGGCTTGTAGTAGGGTGTGACAGCAGCAGGATGGCTGTGTGTGTCTTGCTGCCGCTATCATGTCATGTGTGGGTGTGAGCAGCAGGCTGGCCATGTGTGGCACCGGGCCTAGCAGTCGCCCAGGACTCTTAGTGTGCCATGTGTGGGTGTGAGCAGCAGGATGGCCATGTGTGGCTGTGTGGGTGTGAGCAGCAGGCTGGCCGTGTACGGCACTGAGCTTAGCACCGCCCAAGACGTGTGTATGTGGATATTGTAATGTCTCAGGCTGCAGCGCCTTGTCACTCCCATTGAGAGCGAATGCAGCCCGTTCATGAGCCCTACTCGTGAGTTGCGACCTGTTGCTACGAGCGAGTTGCATCCTGCGAAAACCACGAGATTCTGCGGTTACCAAGAGTCGAACTAGGGTCGCCAAGTTGATTTGGGATGTATCATAAGTGTATCATGATAATCATGATATGCCTAATAGTCCATATACGTGTATCATGAGATATCATGATACATGCCGCTCCCTACTCTTCACCTACTCCCCACCCCCCATCGCCACATACACCCCCATCTCCATCTCCACCCTTACCCTCATCTTCGACCTGGACCCTCGTTGGTCACCCTACCTCCTCCAACCCCTCCTTCAAGCTCAGCCTTTGACCCTCCCCCTCCTACCTCCCTTAGCCCCTCACCCACCTGGACCCCTCGTTGGTCACCCTACCACCTCCAGCCCCTCCTTCAAGCTCAGCCTTTGACCCTCCTGCCTCCCTTAGCACGTGTCGCAGTTTTTACCTCTTCTCTAAAAGCTCATTTCCCTTTGGTGCCCGAGTTCTCTTCTCCTAGTTTGTTTCCCTCTTTTGCTTTACGTTCAGTTCAACTCTTCGGCTTTCTACCTTTGGAGGTTGGCTTGTATCCATCCAAGCCCTGCCTCTTCAGTGTAACAACTACTACAACCACCTACACCATTGCCTGACCCAAAGGGCTATGATCTAGAGTTGGCTTAACAAACATGCGCTAATTGTGAGCCGATGACAGCTTTAAGGGGGAGGCACACACTACTGTGCCTCAGCAGGCTGCTGATACTGCTGCTGGGCCTTGGGTGGCTTGTCTCGCACCCACTTGTAGCCCAGGCCTGGGTACTCCTTGCCCTTGGCTGGCAGAGCTCCCTGGTCTAGCCACCAGCACAGCTCCAGCGGGTGCCACCTGCTCTCCCCAATGGGCTGCATGTTCAATGCTGCATTGTAGGCCCTGTCTACCCACCTGCCTGGCTGGCACCACCTTGTAGCAGGCACGCAGCACCGCATCCACAACCCAGCCTTCCCTGGTGCCAATGGTAGCTGCGCCAAAGACATATATATATATATATATATATATATATATATATATATATATTGAATCCATCTCCCGTTTCTGACGGATGGCATTGAGCAGCACCTGACTGTGCATTGGGACCGCCATGTTGATGATGAGGGTGGTGATGGTGATGAATAGCTACGGTGCTACGAGGTGCTCCCACCAACATGCCCTGCCATGGTCGTGAAGCTGGCCTCGAATTACTCATAGCCAGCGGCTTCGGCTGCCACCATTTATCGTTATGTGCCAGTCACTTCCTGTCGACGGAAATCTGGACAACAATTACAAAACATGCAAACATTGTAAGCAAACCCATGACTCCTCAACACTGCACTGCCCTCCTACACTGGCACCCTTGACATCCTCTTGCTGACAGTGTCTGACGCTGATGGCATGCATTTTACCTCATCTGCGACCCCTACAGGATGGCTGTGAACAGATCATCTCATCAATGTGTTGCTACGGGGTCGGCATACCAAGAATGCCTGCAACTTGCTGACCCATCATGCACCAACAGTACATGTGATGGACACTCAGCCATTGCAAGCACATGTCAGGCATGTATGCAAGCAAGCTTGCAATAACTGTGGCCACATACTCGCTACCTGCATGAGTGCAGTTTGTTTCGGGTGAGAAGCAGCAGCCAAGCAGGTCTACACATCTGTTGCAGTCTCAATACAGCCTGCAGGTCAGTGTTGCATCGCTTGATACTGCTGGTGCTTTATGCAGTCCCTGCAACGCAAGTGCACAGCATGCATGGAGCTGCCCTATAATCCGCTGATGGTGGCTAGTTGCATGGGTCACCTACAACAGTGAGGTGTGGGCGCCCTGGGCAATACATGGCACGGAAACATAGCTGAGTTGCGGCCTGACGACCCTTGTCGCTGCTGTGTTGCACATCTTGCGCATGCAGCATCCCTGAATATCTCCATGACGTTGTTCAGCACTGATGAAGATGAGGATGCAGCAGCCATGCACACGTCGCCCCGCATTAGCCGAGGCCTTCCCAGCAGTCCCGAGGTCACATTAGCTGATTGTCTGGTGTGCTGCCGTTTCTACGAGTTGTAGTACATGGTGGACATTGGGTGAAGCTGCACCTGCTGCATGAGGCCTCCAAACAGCTGCTGCTGCTGCTGCTGCTGGGGGCCAGGCTGCATGCTGCCTCCCCCACCGCCCTGCAGCAGCCCTTGGGAGTGCCAGTTATCAGGGGCGTAGGAGGCTTGCGGAAAGTTGTCCAGGGCTGCCGGACCGGCGAATGCAGCCGATGAGCCCGCCCCACCACCGCTCATGCCCATGTTTGGGGAGCTTGTAGACCTGAAGCACCATGCACGATAGCATGTCAGCCGTCAGGCCAAGGGCTGGGCGCTCGACACCAGGGCAGACCACAAGCAACAGGGTGCCAGTAGGGTATGTGGGGCAGCATCCCATACGGTGAGAACAGCAGCTTGGTGGCTGTAATGGCAGCTTGAGGGCTGCTGTGGCAGCTTGGTGGCTGCTGTGGCTGCCACACAAGAAGCAAGCCGTGAAGATACACAAGAAGCACGATAAAGACACTTGCACACAGGGCACTTACATGTCGACGAGCTGACGCCGCCCAAAAGGGTTCTTGCTGTACTGGATGCGGATGCCACCTCGTTCGCTAGAAGGCAGCACTGCGCCCTGGTAGGTGGCGTGCACTGCAGCTGCGCTCATCACGTCCTCAAACTCCACAAAGCATGACACCTGAGACAAGGCAGCCACAGCCACAGCATCGCAGCCACAGCCAGTGCATCCATGCCCCTGAGTGGCCTTCACAGGACAGTTGGTGAGAAACAGCAGGAGGACAGCCATCACACCTGCTTGGCTCCTCGAACCAGCTTCATTTGGCGGAAGCCTGCCTGAGCGCTGAACAGCGCCATCAACTCCATCTCTGACACCTACGTGGTAGCATGCATCAAAACTGACATGCATGTGTACCCGGGCAAGTGCAAACACACATTGACGCATCACTCAACTGACATGAAATGGCATGCCTGGACACAGCACAAACAGCAGAGGGCACTGCCTTGCACCATGGTAGCATAGCAATATGACGCTGTGTGCCACAGCATTAACCACAGGATCCTTGCAACACAAGTGTGAGAACACCACGCGGTGCCATCACTGAACTGGCAGCGCCAAGACACAGGCTGACCTGGTCAGACAGGTTGCCAATGAACAGGGTGTTGCAGGGCGGGTTGTCGCCCCTGTTGCTGACAGGCATGAAGCCCACAGGGCCCAGGGAAGCTGCCACGTTACTTGACAGGAGGCCTGCATTGGAGATGCCCCGATCCAATCCTGGTGACACCCCACTGCCTTGTCCCAACTGCATCTGGGCTGCAAAGCTGCTGCCACCGCTGGGCTGTAGTCCAGCCGCTGCTGCGGCCAGTGGGTGGAGGCTTCCACCAGCGCTGCTGATACCTGCATAGGCAGCATGCCATGCTAGGTGTCGCTGAGCAACACCATGCTTCCTGCCTCTGCAGCCATGTCGGTCAGCCTAGTAACAAAACAGGGCTGGCTGCTGGGTGGGCTGCATGCTCAACAAGAGCAGCAGCATCCTTGGCAGCACGGGGCATTGCCGCACCACCATGTAGGCATGGGTCCTTGCATGCATTTAACACGCACCAGGCATCCCCTCATTGAAGGTGGCAGACCCAGCAGTGCGCATGCCACCTCCAAGGCTCAGCTGCTCCAGCCCGCTCAGCCCGCCCAGCCCGCCATAGCCTACAGTGCAGTGCAGTACAGTGCAGTACAGTGCAGTGCAGTACAGTACAGTGCAGTACAGGGCAGTGCACACCACAGCTCAGGCTCAAGTTAAACCTTAACCCTAGACTAGCCACATTGCTTGCCCCTGAGTTGCCGCAAGGCTGGCTATGCAGCGCAACAGGTGGCAAAGTAGGGGTTGCTGTCTGGCGCACGGTGGGGAGCATGTCAGTCACCTGTGCTGGCTGTGGGATAGGTCAGTCCCAAAGGAGGGTTAGGCAGCAGCATCACTGGCCTGTGAGCGCGCCTGATGCTTGCATCGCCTTCCTACGGTCAAGACATGCACCAGCAGTGCCTAATACTGCATGGCACTACTTCAGACAAGTAGGCGGTAGGATGAGCGCATTTGCCAGACCTGTGCGACACAACTGCGGCAGAGTGCGGGCCGCATGTGCCTCAACACTCAAGTGAATCCAGCTCATGTGGTGCATGGATCAGGCACCCACTCTGATGTACATGTTCTTGTGCGCCATCTCAGCTCGCAGCTTGTAGACAAGCGGTGGCACGCCGCTGTTGGTGGAGCCACCGCTGAGGGCAGTGACCCTGCTGCGCTGCATGTCCAGCTGTGCCGCCTGCAAAGCCGCTGCTTGCTGCCGCTGCCTCATGTCAGGCGCGGTGCCAGAGCCCGGGACCCGCCCGCTGTAGCGCTGACCCAGTGACCGAGTGTGCGGGCTACTCTCCTCAGAAGCAGCTGAGCTGGCAGGACCTGCTGAGCCGTCAGCGCTCCCAATGTTGCGCACATGATGTGCTGCTGTACCTGACCCTGGTGCCCCACCGCTGCCAATTATGGGCGCATGGTTGACATGCAGGTTCGCCACATGGAACTCTAGGTCACTGGCTTGCGTGCTGAGGGGGTGCAGCTGGCTGCTGCTCGCCTGGGAGGGTCCGCTGACATCAAAAGGCAAGCCAATTAGGGCTTCCATGGCTTGCATTGCATGTGCAGCGCTCGCAAAGAGAGCAAATCCTTGGGGCTGGCTGCCTTTATAGCTCAGCTGCATGCAGATGGGAGCAACTACTACATCAGTGTGGGCGGATGTGACACAGTCAAAACTAGACTGAAAAGCCAGAACCTGGAACTGTGTAGCCTTTTAGACCTGGGTTTGCAGCAGCCTTACCTGGGATGCTTCAAACCCGGGCAACAAACAGCACAGGTTGTGAAGCTCCCGTTCACGAACGTCCGGAGGAAAGCCAGTGATAAAGACCGTGCGGATCTCCTCAGCTGGAGGAGTGGCAGGTCCCATCCCCGCTGCCCCAGCGTTTGAGAACACTGACCCCATCATCACCGGCATAGGCTGCTGCATTTGCTGTGCTGGGAGCATAGGTCCCATGCTGTTGCTTGTTGCGCCAGAATTAGTCAAAACAAAACGAGTAGTCCCAGGCGTCCCAGCCGAAGGTACCCGAGGGTGGCCTCGTCCTGTTTCCAAGCTGCTGTTTCCAGCGCTGCCATGGCCGCCACCACTTGTACCTCCCATGGCACTACCCAGTGACGGGAAGATTACATCTGCAGTGTCAGGGACATCCAGCGTCAAACAATGCAGCACCAACACAAAAGTACCGTCTTCGTCGTCACTGCTGCTCGAGACAGCGGACCTTCATATCCGCTGTAGCCCGTCATCATGCCAGGAGCGTTCATACAGCAGCTTGTGAGCCTACACATCATCCAGGACACATATAAATGTTGATTATAGCGCCGCAGAGGCTCGCTGTCGCCGACGTGGGCAACAGCCCCAGGCTGGCAGATCGCGCAGTAGCTCCGCGGTGCAGAATGACAAGGCACAGAGATAAGTCATCCCCGGCTGCCGACAGCCCCGGGCCGCAGACATCACAAGCTCTAAACAGCGCGCTGTGTCCCGCGCACCTTCTACGATGACACGCAGCGCCGTTTCGACGTTAGTTTGGAACGAACTGGTCTAACAAACGGCGTACTGCAAGGAACAGCACGTTTTTGACAACGACCAAGACTTTGAGCTAGTGTTTATATGTCCGTCTCGCATTGCAGTCTTTGCTCGCGGGCTGTGTCGCCAGGCACCCCAATCATGCCTCGACCTTGTTTACGTGCGGCTCTGCTCTCTTGCTTGATTGTCGTCGATGATTGAGCACGCGTGATGCAGGCCGCCCAACCTCCTCCCCAATGACGCAGCTTGCCTGTTGTTGGCACGCACTGCCGCTCGCTGGGAGCTTGCAGGAAAGCACAACAACTGTGTGATGGCGCATGCTCAACTTTATACAGCATGCTGCCAGCAGGATTGGGCATGCATACATGCAGGCTAACAAGTTTTAAGCCCTACAGCCCTCATGCTACACCAAAACTAAGCATGAGTTGTAACCAAACACAGGCTGCGAGCTCGCTGTTGTAAAGGCTACTGACAGTGTGCCTAATGCCCACTTCAGCTCAGTCATTCTGTTGTGTGTGCCTGTAGCTAGAGTCCCAGTAGCTCCATCCCGCACACATTCGCTTTGCGAGGGGGCTAGTATTTTGTTATGTTGGGATTGTATTGCTATAGCTGGCTACAGTTGCAACTGGCGCCGCCACTTGTGCAACATCGGGTATTTCCACCCACTTCCGGCCTGGCTACTGTAATAATAACAATAGTAATACCGTACTCTCCCTTCTGATTCCCTATCCCATGATTACACAATGTATTTTTCTTACCGGAATGATTAAACAATGTATTTTTCTTGTCTCTCGGGAAGTAGTCAAACAATTAGTTGACCTTGATTAAAGTGCCAGCAATGGACCAGTTTGTGCTCCAAGGCACCAGTGCCGCCGACGCAGCTGATAATCTGCACCGCGAGCTCCTTATGCACGATGAACAACGCTTCCAAATGTCTCTTGATCGTCAAGCGGCAATGATTGAGAAGCGACTACCTGGGACCACTAACTTTGGGCCTTCTCCACGCCTCAATCTTGCCGCATCGCCCAGCACACCTCCTGCTCTCGCACGCACCGGCAAGGCGTATGAGAATTGGTGGCAACCTGCTAGGATTCAGCCCACCCTGGGCTGGGCCATGGGGAGGCGGGCCAGGCTGGGGCAAAGGCTAGTGCGGCGGGCCAGGCCGGGGTGGCATCCAGGGTGGCTGCTTTGCCCCGGGCAAGGTCGAGGGAGGTGGGCCAGGCTGGGGCAAAGGCTGGGGTCACAGGACAGGACAGGGTGGCAACCAGGCTGGCAATCATGTCAAGGGGGGAGGCGGCTGGTCATACACGGGCAGCCTGCCAAGGCGGGGTGCTTGCCTTGGCCAAGGCAGCAGAATGGGTGGCTGCAGGAGCGCAAGTCTGAATGCTCCAAGGCAGATGATGAGATATGCCGCCACTGCCAGCAGCGGCAGGAGGACCACGACTGTATTAGCGAGTTTCAGTGCCCCGTGTGACGTGGTCAGGTGATAATGCCACTAGAAGAGAGACCACGACAGTTGACAATGTCAATCATATGATTTCGATGCGAGATTATTGAGGTGGGAGGCTTGATTATTTCTGCGTTCTCAAAACCTTTCGACGTGCTTTGGCCATCGGGGAACTTGAAACGATAGAAAATATGGCTCGGGAATAATATTTTAACTACAGTTTTCGAGGCCTCGGGAATAAAAAGGGAGAGTACGGTAATAACAATGATAATAACTGGAGGCCTTTCTACTGCGCTGCGCGTCGGTAGAATCTGGCTGTAGTACCTCGTCCGCGACGAAAGTTGGGTTCATCCGGCACTAGCTTGGGCACACCTATACTTGTTCGTCTTTTCTTTCTGGACATAACAAACAACAACGCGATGGGACAACAAATACTCGGGCGCACTCAGAACACACTATTACACATGCTAACCGACTTCGCAAGTGTATGAGGGTGGCTCAAGTACATAAGATGCTATAGCTTGAACTCAGGCACCAGCGTATGTCGGTAACTGAAATCACAAGTTCAAAAAGACCCCGCAGGTTGCAACCATACGTGAAGGGCAAGCTAGCTAGCCGGCCACAACTCGAGTAAGCCACATGAGATGTGGCATGCAAGCAAGTTCTGTGCAAAATTCATAGCTTCTTGAGGTACTGATGCTGCGGAGTGATCCTACTTCACGACAGTCAAAACAAGAGCTGCATCATGAGCAAGCCGCATGCAGTCAATTAGCCACATCATTGAAAGACAACATGATGCAGGCATGCACAAAGTCACATATATAAGTGCCGGTCAATGCTCCTCATATCATCAAGAGCTTTCCAGGCCCCTGTGCCACATGTGTGGCCCTGTGCCACTGTTTGTAAACCAGCGTCACCTCACCAAACTCACAGCTGCTGCCATGGCCATCATGCCCCGGTGCCAACTTCTGAGCTGGCTGACTGAAGACTGAAGTTCACTTTTTACGCCTGGCAGCCGCCAAGGCCACACAGCCTGTCACCAACATGGCGCCCCCCAAAACCAATGCAACTGAGCTTGGGGTGGACATGGAGGCATTGGGGACAGAAAATGGCAGGGCCAGGGCTGCCAGGCACTTAGTGATGGCAAAGTCTGATGCATCTGTTGGGGTCGTGGAGCTGCGAGCTGCACCAGTGGGAATTGGCTGCTGGCCACTGCAGCGCTTGGACAGAACAGGGGCTGTTTTGCTGCTGGTGCTGGCCAACCTGCACGCATGCAATTCAACCAGCAATGCTTACAGCTACACATGGGGGTCGGGGTGAGATTCAATGAACCACAGAAGCAGCTATAAGAACGCTCAACATGTATAATTGGCTTCAGGAGCCAATCCCCAGGAGCCATTGCCTCCACCAATAGTGTGCATGGACATTACCAGCAGGTGAGCGCCAGTCCATGCACATACATGATGACTGGTGCTGCTGACAAATGCCATACCTGTGCGACGGATCAGTCACCAAAGGCAGGTCCTCTGCTCCATCAAGCAGGGGCCGTACAATGTGCTGTAGGTAGAAAGCCTCCAGGCCTTGCATGTTAGTCATGATGCCGGTCCAGTCAGTGCCTTTCAGCCCAGCTGCAGTCTCTGGCACGTAGTTCTCCAGCTGCATTCAAACACCACATGCACTGCTTGCAGCCATGCCAACAAATCATGAAAAATTGCTGCTCAGTACCACGTCAGTGACATGGCAAGCAAACGTGATGGCAGCGCGCCTCCCAGCACTAGACAGTGTGCCAAGACAACAAGGAATGGCGCAAGCTGTTGTAGCACTACTGACCTGTAAGCCCAGGATCTGAATGTTATTTGGGTTCAAATCCTCGGAGCAGTGAACAAATGCCCTGCATAGGTTTGCTGGGAGGAGCTTCTGCCAACCTGGCTGACCAGCAGCAAGCCCGGATATGCCACACTCCCAGCAGCTGGTGGAGGATGCCACGCCGGCCTTCATTGCACCCACCTCCCACTCTTCTCATGCAACGACACAATGAGTTTGAATAGGTTGAGCTTGGAGCTGTGGGAATAGACAAAGTTCCACTCCATGGGCCCGTACATCTGCCAGTTTGCAGGTGGCCTGCGACAAATCATATTGGGACAGGTCAGCTGAAGCGATGCTTCAGCAAGGCACCCACTGCAAAACAGGTCCAGCTCTTTCATGCAGAGCCTATGTGCACAGCGGTATGGACTATTGTGCACAGCGGTATGGACTATTGTGCTACAATACTCCAAGACAACTCTGTGCAGCCTCTTGTATGTTTATGGTTTATATTTGCTGGTGATGCCGTTGCTCAGCCTAACTGATCAACTTGAGTACAGCAGAAGATCTAAGCTCCCAAAAGTAGATCATCCTTATCCACAGTATGGGTTCTGAACTGCATTTTCACTCTTCCACAGCCTCCTTTCTGGACCTACCATCATGTATGCGCACACTGTAATCACTAATGGAGCAAGGTAACAGTGCCAAGAGCCTATAGAACGTTTCGTGGCTAAACTCATGATGCTCTTGACACTGCTTATGACTCTTTGCTTATGCTTGTGCGTATGACTCTTTGCTGAGTCAGCCAGGTACTTTTCAATGAAAGCAAGAGCCAGCGCACATGTACGAGGAACGCCGAATGCGACTGCTGGCGAACTGCGGCTCTTCGACCGTGAAGCCTGCAAGCATTGCATGAGCTGTGATGAAGACGAGCAAGTCGCAAGCGCGGGATGCAGTTCTGATTGCCTTGCTAGCAGGCAGGCGCACCCTCGCGAACCATCACGCAATGGCACGCCAATGCAAGTGCCGCGCCTCGCGTTCCTACGGAGGCTGGTTTAGGCACGGCGAGTGGTAGAAGCTCGGTCAAATCACCCATAGTGCCCACGGCTTATGCCTTGTCTGAGCTTGTGTATTGCTGGTTGGTCGCTAGCGTGATGCGCTGTATGGCAGCGTAGCTTGGTACTTTTGCTCAAGTGTATTGTGTCTTTTAGTTGTGATTCCGCGGCATGCAGGGTTGTTACAGGCTTCCATTTGAGGTCTCTTTCCCATGGCGCTCCCGGTTCCGTAACAGAACAGCCCTCTTGCTACTCCACAGTAACTCCGTAAAGGAAGTATAAGGAGCTTTGCTTTGGAACACAGGCTTAGACTCTCAATGAGAATTCATGAATGTGAAAAAGGATGGGCAGGGCATTGAGAGGGGTCAGTGGAGGTTGCTGGCTTGGGATGGGCGGGGTGGGGTGGGGTGGGGTGGGGTGGGGTGGGGTGGGGTGGGGTGGGGTGGGGTGGGGTGGGGTGGGGTGGGGTGGGGTGGGGTGGGGTGGGGTGGGGTGGGGTGGGGTGGGGTGGGGTGGGGTGGGGTGGGGTGGGGTGGGGTGGGGTGGGGTGGGGTGGGGTGGGGTGGGGTGGGGTGGGGTGGGGTGGGGTGGGGTGGGGTGGGGTGGGGTGGGGTGGGGTGGGGTGGGGTGGGGTGGGGTGGGGTGGGGTGGGGTGGGGTGGGGTGGGGTGGGGTGGGGTGGGGTGGGGTGGGGTGGGGTGGGGTGGGGTGGGGTGGGGTGGGGTGGGGTGGGGTGGGGTGGGGTGGGGTGGGGTGGGGTGGGGTGGGGTGGGGTGGGGTGGGGTGGGGTGGGGTGGGGTGGGGTGGGGTGGGGTGGGGTGGGGTGGGGTGGGGTGGGGTGGGGTGGGGTGGGGTGGGGTGGGGTGGGGTGGGGTGGGGTGGGGTGGGGTGGGGTGGGGTGGGGTGGGGTGGGGTGGGGTGGGGTGGGGTGGGGTGGGGTGGGGTGGGGTGGGGTGGGGTGGGGTGGGGTGGGGTGGGGTGGGGTGGGGTGGGGTGGGGTGGGGTGGGGTGGGGTGGGGTGGGGTGGGGTGGGGTGGGGTGGGGTGGGGTGGGGTGGGGTGGGGTGGGGTGGGGTGGGGTGGGGTGGGGTGGGGTGGGGTGGGGTGGGGTGCCCTGCCCCTGCCGCTGCCTCTGGCCCCACCCTTGCCCTATGGCCCCAATGGCCAAGGTGAGCATCCATTTCATCAAGCTGAGCAGCAGGGTGTTGCACGGGGTATGCAAGCAACTGGGGCTGACAAGGGAGGCGGAGGACGCCTTCACCACAGAGCCAGCCCGGAGCCAGCATTGGGACAGGTGGTTCAGCACGGGGAAGCTGGCTAACCAGGGGTTTGAGTTCGAAAGGACGGTGGAGACAGACGGTGTAGTTGTTACACTGAAGAGGCAGGGCTTGGATGGATACAAGCCAACCTCCAAAGGTAGAAAGCCGAAGAGTTGAACTGAACGTAAAGCAAAAGAGGGAAACAAACTAGGAGAAGAGAACTCTGGGACCAAAGGAAAAGGAGCTTATAGAGAAGAGGTGAATACTGCGACACGTGCTAAGGGAGGCAGGGGGGTCAAAGGCTGAGCTTGAAGGGATGGGCTGGAGGAGGTAGGGTTGCCAACGAGGGGTCCAGGTGGGTGAGGGGCTAAGGGAGGTAGGAGGGGGAGGGTCAAAGGCTGAGCTTGAAGGAGGGGCTGGAGGAGGTAGGGTGACCAACGAGGGGTCCAGGTGGGTGAGGGGCTAAGGGAGGCAGGAGGGGGAGGGTCAAAGGCTGAGCTTGAAGGAGGGGCTGGAGGAGGTAGGGTGACCAACGAGGGGTCCAGGTGGGTGAGGGGCTAAGGGAGGCAGGAGGGGGAGGGTCAAAGGCTGAGCTTGAAGGAGGGGCTGGAGGAGGTAGGGTGACCAACGAGGGGTCCAGGTGGGTGAGGGGCTAAGGGAGGCAGGAGGGGGAGGGTCAAAGGCTGAGCTTGAAGGAGGGGCCGGAGGAGGTAGGGTGACCAACGAGGGGTCCAGGTGGGTGAGGGGCTAAGGGAGGCAGGAGGGGGAGGGTCAAAGGCTGAGCTTGAAGGAGGGGCTGGAGGAGGTAGGGTGACCAACGAGGGGTCCAGGTGGGTGAGGGGCTAAGGGAGGCAGGAGGGGGAGGGTCAAAGGCTGAGCTTGAAGGAGGGGCTGGAGGAGGTAGGGTGACCAACGAGGGGTCCAGGTGGGTGAGGGGCTAAGGGAGGCAGGAGGGGGAGGGTCAAAGGCTGAGCTTGAAGGAGGGGCTGGAGGAGGTAGGGTGACCAACGAGGGGTCCAGGTGGGTGAGGGGCTAAGGGAGGCAGGAGGGGGAGGGTCAAAGGCTGAGCTTGAAGGAGGGGCTGGAGGAGGTAGGGTGACCAACGAGGGGTCCAGGTGGGTGAGGGGCTAAGGGAGGCAGGAGGGGGAGGGTCAAAGGCTGAGCTTGAAGGAGGGGCTGGAGGAGGTAGGGTGACCAACGAGGGGTCCAGGTGGGTGAGGGGCTAAGGGAGGCAGGAGGGGGAGGGTCAAAGGCTGAGCTTGAAGGAGGGGCTGGAGGAGGTAGGGTGACCGACGAGGGTCCAGGTCGAAGATGAGGGTAAGGGTGGAGATGGAGATGGGGGTGTATGTGGCGATGGGGGGTGGGGAGTAGGTGAAGAGGTAAGTGTAGGTGAAAAAGGAGGCGGAGGTGAGCAGGAGGAACGATGTGAGTAGGAGGTGGTGGACATGGCTGCGCGATATGCCCTGTGTCCGCGCGGGCTGCTAGCAGGAGGAGGTGGTGGACATGGCTGCGCGATATGCCATATGTCCGCGCGGGCTGCTAGCAGGAGGAGGTGGTGGACATGGCTGCGCGATATGCCATATGTCCGCGCGGGCTGCTAGCAGGAGGACTACACACACACCCTCCCCCCTCCTCCTGCCTCATGGATGCGGGGACAATGCAGGGACAATGCAGGGACAAATGCAGGGATTAAGTTCTAGGAGTGTACCCCCAGTGGCAGGCCCTTCAGCAGCAACAACCTCCCAGCGGCAGCATCAGCGGCCCATGTGCTGGGACTCCCCCCCATCAGCAAGGCCCTAGCTGAGACGCGCGAGATTGTGTTTGACCCAGCCACACAGATTGGGGTGGGCATCGACCCCGGCGTCACCAAGGCAGTCAGCGCAGCCTCAGGGGTGTAAAACAAAGAGTGTGGTAGCAGACAAACAAAATTCATTCAACAAGGAAAAACATGTTTGCCTGTGGGTAATCTCACTCAGCTACTCCAAACATGTTGAAGCATCCTCGGTCGCACCCTTGATGCATGACCATTGCTGTATGGGCAGGAGTGTGGTAGCAGACCAGCTGGGCCGGTGGAAGCTGATTAAGGGCCAGGTGCAGCATGCCAGCGGCCTGAACAACTCCCGCTGCGACACTGAGCGGTGGCTAGCACCGATCAAGCCCCACCTCCAGCACCTGGCAGCAGCAAGCTCAGCCGGCACCTCCTTGGTGGCCAACCTGAAGCACATCAGCGGCACCCTGGCCACCTGGGATGCGGTGTGGGAGGTGTACCCTGGACCCCAAGTGGGCACGGCAGCGGCTGAGGCTGTATGGGGCCCAGGATCGGGCGCTGGAGCAGTTCTTCAAGAAGTTGAGGATGGTTGGGAGGGTTGTGTACTGAGAAGTGGTGGGTTGGGCATGAAGCCTTGGTGCATGAAGCCTTGGGCATGAAGCCATGATGCCACCATGTCAGCCACCCTGCGTGACTTGTGTGCATGACTGCAAATAGAGGATGAGATGGCTGAGGTTTCCATGGAGCGCCATGGGCGTGCCAATCAGCTGATGGTCTTCTTTGGTGCAGCTACCATTGGCACCAGGGGAGGCTGGGGTGCGGATGCGGTGCTGCGTGCCTGCTGCAAGGTGGTGTGCAGGCCCAGGGGGACAGACCAGCGGCGGGGCAGGGTGGTGCTTGTGGATGAGCACCGCACGAGCCAGGTCAGCTCAGCGGTGAATGGCCAGCAGCCATGTGAGAGGCAGCTGAACAAGCGCAGGGCCACCAGGCCTGCAAACTGGAAGCCCCCAGCAGGGCAGGTGGAACACCGCCTAGTGCGCCCAGCCTGGAGCCAGCAGCGTGACCAGCCAGTGCTGGGTATGATGTGGTGCCCTGTAATGGCCCCCCGCAAGCCCCCACAGGCCCCACGCAGCAGCCAGGAAGCCTCACAGGCAGCAGCCTCAGAGCCTGGGCCCAGCACTCCCCTGCCAGCCAAGCGCAGCAAACGCACCAAGGCTGAGCCGGCAGCTGAGCCCAACAAGGCCCAGGGCAAGGCTGCCAAAGCCAAGCCAGCAGCACAGCCAGGCAGGTGGCTGGACAGGGACTGCAATGCAGCATTGAACATGCAGCGCATTGGGGAGAGCAAGTAGCGGCCGCTGGAGCTGTGCTTCTGGCCAGACCAGGGAGCGCTGCCAGCCAAGGGCAAGGAGTACCCTGGCTTGGGCTACAAGCGGCTGCGAGACAAGCCACCCAAGGCCCAGCAGCAGCAGCCTGCTGTGGCACAGTAGTGTGTGCCCCCCATCACTTGAAGCTGTCATCAGCTTACGCTTCGTGCATGTTTTGTCATGCCAACTCTACGGTGTAGCCCTAATGGGTCAGGCAATGCTGTAGGTGGTAGGCGACCGTGACCATGTGTATGCCATGCGATGGGAACTACACACAGACAAAGACACTGTTTTGTAGTGGTTCACAATTAGTGTGTTCGACTGCAATGAAGGCTCAAGGTTGAGGGCCAAGGTGCTGACGTCTCTAACACAACGTCTTGACCATCACTCATGCATCCACGAGATCCATCAGGTAGCAGCCATGTCTTTTCAGAACAATAATGAGATCTTGCATGACTTCATTTTGAGCCCATGGGCACCTTTGTTTGTACACCTTAGATTGAAGTGCGTTACAGAAAGTCCCGAACCCCTAGAGGGGGAGGGCGGCCAAGCAGCCTAACGGCTGACGGCTTAAGCGGTGTAAGCCACCTATCTACCATCACTCATGCAAGCCGCACCATAGATGCATAGGCTGGACACGATGCCATGTAGCCCTAGGCAACTACCCGTGATCATTGCAAGGAGGTTCCGACTAAGAGGTTAGGCCCTGGCACATGAGGCACATCCCGCAGTGGCCGCCAAGACCACAAGGTATGTCTGGGGCTCGCTCAATCTATATACCAATCTTCAGCAAATGTATGTACGGATAATGGCATCGCATGCAACGCAAAACCACGATCTGGCAATCGGGTGGCCTCAATGTGCAGCGCCAGGCAGCCATGCACGTGCTATCCTGCATAGCCTGCTATGTTTCCAGCTGCCAAGGAGTAGTGCTTTTGGTGCATGGCAGCCATGGGCAGCATTATCACTTATTGCCAGCCACGCTGCTGCGTTGCGCACTGCTTCTGCCAGACTCTGATGTCAACCGCTCTCTGCCACGTGATTGCACAAGGGGCCCGGGGGTTGGGTGGGCTGCTGAGTTGTGGCCCGGCAGCATGGATGAGGCCCGTGACAGAATAGAGCTATGGCGAGCGAGCACCGGTGCTGCGGAGCTCAACCGTTGCACGAGCTTGTCTCGCTCCACCAACTCCTTGCGACGGGCCACAAAGCAGGTGAGGATTGCCTCCACTGCCTCCTGCAGTGCCCGTCAATGCAAAACATCGTCTAAAAAGGAGCCATGTGTAACATGAGGATATGCATTCAAAGTATGCGAGCCAGTCCTCAACTTTTGGCATGTGGGGGATGCCTCGTGGCGTCTGGTGGAGCTATGCTCGTGGCCTGGCTGTTCCCCGCTGCCCGCCAAGGACAAGGAGTATCCAGATGTGAGCTGCGCGAAGCTACAAGACTGCTCACCTGAGTCCCAGCAACAGGAGTCTTCAGCACAGCAGTGTGCATCAGGAACTATTGAAAGCTATGACAGCTTTCTTTGTGTCATACTAATGTCTACTGCCCCCCCAATAGGGTACCACCATGACATGTGCACACCATGTGCACATGGGACCTGTTTCACTCACCCTCATCACATTCATGCTGTCCTGTACCATCGTAGCCCCCGACTGAGCAGATTGCAAACGGGCGGCCCTGTCTGCTTCTGCGATGGACAGCTCCAAACTCAACTTGGCCTGCAAATGACGAATGATGTAAAGGAGATGTTATGGCTACATGCAGGCTATTGCAATATCAGCAACTCACACCACACAGGTTTGACAGCAGAAAGGCATCTGCACAAGGTCATCAGTAACTGACCTTGCGATGCATGGCTAGGTCTTGCTGAAGTTTGACAGCCTTCCACCGCCTGAAGGCGGTCTGGATAGTTATGGCAGCTGCTACTTGACGTTGCACGTCCTTGCGTATAGCATGGAGCTCTTGCCTGCATGACAGAATGTGCAAACATAGCGAAAACATCATGCATCAACAATTGCGGTTTATGCTTTAGCTCCAGCTCCAGCCCCAGGACTGCCTCCTCAATGTAGTAAGAGAATGCCATGTGACCAGCCGGTATGCCCACCATACCTCTGCTTCTGAGCCTTTGCCATGATAGTCTCAGCAGTGTTGCGAGCGGTAGCCTCGTCAGTCAACTGTGCCCGCAGTGTTGTGCAGTCGTGCATTAGATTTTGAATGCGCTCCTCTTGTAACACAATTACAGCCTGCTGCTCCTCTGCCTGAGCCTTCCGCTGCAGCAGGCTGGACTGCAGGTCGCCGACCTGGACACAGATCATATGCCACACTCTGAAGCACATGCGCACAACAGTGGCCATTGGCATCAGGGCCTAGCAAAAGACCCAGGAGACCTACCTCTGCTTGCAGGTTTGCTGAGTCTTCCATTGCAGCTTGCAGCTGGTCAGTGAGCTGCCTGATGTCACTGTCTTTGCGCTGCACCACATCTGCATGCATGGAGGACATGGCAAGCAGGATATGTTCGCATGTGTTGCTGTCAGAACGTCGGTCAGCTGCATACTGGCTTCCATTGCTGGCTTCCCCAGGTTGCTTGGTAAGCTCACCTGACAGGGCTGAGTTCTGGGCAATAGCAAGTTCTTCGGCCTGCTTGCTGCATTCCAGTTCAGCTTGCAGTGCAGTGATTGCAGCCATATGGGTGTGGTCAGCCTGGGCCATTTGATTTTGAAGAGCTGCAATGGCAGACGCATGTGCTACGTCGTTGGCGGCTAGCTGCACACGCAGCCCCTCAGCTGTGGCTGTGCTGGCAACTACCGCCGCGTTGGCTGCATCCAGGCGAGCTTGCACTTCCGCAAGTGCTGCTGCACTAGCCTCGCTCCTTGCTGCCAATTCTGCTTGCAGCCCAGAGGCTTCGGCAGCATGGGCATTGCTGTCAGCAGCGCGGGCGCTCTGCACTGCAGCCAGCTCTGCTTGCAGCTCAGCAGCAGCAGCGGCATGCATGCTGTTTGCTGTGTCTAGCTGTGCTTGTAGTATAGTAACAGCTGCCGTGTATGTGGTGTTTGCAGCAGCTAGTGCTGATTCCAACTCAGCTGCGTGAGTGCTGATTACTGCAGCTAGCTGTGCTTCATGCTCGGCCACCGCAGTTGCGTGTGAGGTGTTTGCTGCAGCTAGTGCAGCTTGCATTTCGACAACAGTGGCTGCATGCGCACTGTTCGCTTCAGCTAGCTGTGTTTGGTGTTCTACCACAGCAGCTGCATGTGTGCTGCTTGCTGAGGCAAGAGCAGCTCGTAGCTCAGCCACAGTAGCTTCATTGGCCAAGCTGATCTCTGCATGTCGGCTGCACAGTGTCTCCACTGCTTCTGCATGGTTGGTGTGGGCTGTGGATAGCTTGCCTTGGAGTTCTGCCACAGCCATGGCATGCGCGCTGCTGGCTGCAACCGCTTCAGCTTGCAGGGTTTGGACCATGGCTTCCTTCTCCTTGCTGGACTGCAACAGCTGAGTCATGGCATCGGCGACGCGTTGCATCATATCACAGACGCACGCACACTTGCCGACCAAGGCTTCAGAAGTGATGTCATACGCTGATGGGTGAGGCTGGAAAAGGCTGTCCGCAGATCTCTGCAAAACAGTGGCGCACAGATCAGTGGCACACAGATCACCAGCAAGGCTTCAAGCTGGGGGACCATCAGCTGCACAAGGCAAGGCAGGGGTTGCACCGAGCAGCAGAGTTCAGGCGAGCATTGATAGCCAGGCCCGCAAGCAGCCGGCGTTAGGCCTGTAACTAATCAGGTTGAACAAAGCCAATTAGGCACAAAGCTGTCAGTATTGGCAGGTAGACTTGTGGTCTTGAGGTTGAGATGTGTCACCGGGATGGATTTATTTTCTGTAGCTTTCAAGGTAAGGTGGTTTCATAGTGAATGGAGATACCCACATCTTTGCATGGAAATGACGTTGTGTGGGAAGGAGTGTTAGATCTAGGACCCAGAGCCAGGTGCCTGTCCTATACCACTGTATACTAGACTGTTGCCAACTGCCTCTAGCATATTGAACTTGGATCTCTGACACGTCACGAGCCATACATACCTGAGGAGTTGAAGATGCCCTTCGTTTGCCTTCACTGGCAAAGGAACCCGCTGCCACTCCCAATGGCCTGGGCAGCATGCTTGACCGTCTGCCGCCCAAGGAGGAATTAGCACCAGGGTTGGACGCCTGAGCATCCGTGCAGTCCGGAGCTAGGCGCCCAATCAGGGGCTCTCCATCCTCGCCACTCAAAGGGGAGGCTGGGCACGAGCTCTGCTGATCATATGCAGGGTTCAGGGAGGTCTTGACAAGCGCACTGGCTACACAGTGCAGGGAGTCCCTGGGTGGCGCAAGCTCATAGCTGCTGGGGATGCGGGGGGCTGCATCTGCCTGTGTGCTGCTCTGCGCGTCACATGCTGACATTCGACGATCAGGAGTTCCAGGAGTGTCAGGAATGGAAGCAGCCTCTGACCCATCCGCTGTTGGACTGGCTGATCCTGGCTCTCCTGCAAAAAAACAATTGTAAAACCTGAATGAAACACCCTACATAGAACACACAACATCTTCTACCAAATAACATGGTTACAGGCCAGTGGAAAAGTGGGCAAGCAAGCACGGGCATTGCAGGCAGGTAATTAGTTATCAGACAGCTGAATAAGATGCAAGTGATGTAATACTTACCCACCTACTGCCCCACCTGAGCTGCACAATGCTGCAGGAGGTGAGGTAACACTGGAGATCTTTATTGCAGCGCCGCTGTCTGAAAGAGACCCAGCCATGGCTTGATGCAAATGCTTCAAGGAGGAGAGCACTTGCTTGTGGACAGCATGGAGTTTGTGCACTTGATGGCTCATACGCAGATTGGCTGCTTGTAGAGTCAATACCTCAGCCTGCAGCAACCACAAGTGATCCACAATGTGATGCTCAATACGCTTATGGAGCTGGCTAAGGCACAAAAAATAGCAGCACATACCTGTGCTTGCTGCAGGTGGTGCAGTGTCGCTTGTTGCTCCCTGGCTGCTGTCTGCACATCACGCTGGTGCGAGGCTGACATGCTGGCCTGTGTTGACAGGAGGTCTGTCACCTGCAACATAAAATGTGCTGGGGTCACGCAGTTGGCTTGTAGTACAGGCTGCCGTGCCACTACCATCTCCCTGCACAAACAGCTCAGGGCACGAGATTGGCAAGCACACCTGAGCTGTCAGCTTTGCCACAGCCGAGTAATGCACCTCGGCCATGTTTGCATTCTTTTTCTGCAAGCAACACCCAAGCGTAGAGGAAGTTAACTTTTACTCCACCCAGCTTCGGAAAAGTCACGACTAAGCATGGAATTGGTGAGTATATTCACGCAACTACCACATTGTAGGAATGCCGCCAGCAAGCACAGCTTTACCTCTAGCTCATGTACACGCCCTTCCAGCTCACTCCTCCTTGCTTGCTCAAGGCTAGCGACCTGCCGGACTCCAGCCAGCTCCTCAGCTGCTTTCATTTGAATCACAGCCACACGTTCCTCCCCCTCCTCCCGTAAAGCTGAAATCACAGCCTGGAGGCGCTCCTTCTCAGCATTCATCGCTTCCTGTAGACATGTGCGCGAGTCCACAAGATGGCAAGGGGGCATCAGGCTATGGAAGTCAGAGCTTGCTTAGGTTTGAACATTCCCTCACCCTAAGACAACACATATCACCTCTCTGGCGGGTCAATGATTTACGCAGGCACATATCAATACTGGCAGAGCTGAGGTTGAGATATAGTTGACATACTGCGCGCATGCAGCCAAAGCTCACATGCAGGGCATCGCGCTCCTCCTCAGTGCGTAGCACTGCAACTTCCAGCTCAGAAGCCCGATCACGCTGGCTGTCCATTTGCACGAGTAGCTCAGAATGGAGAGTCCTGAAATCAACGCGCTCATTTACCTGCGCATGGCCCACCAGCACAGCATGCACAGCATGAAAGGCAGGTAACTTGCATGAGACCCCAGTCCGGGTAGTCGAGCATTAGTCAAGATTAGGTGCGCCACTTACTCAGCTCACACAGGACCACTCACCACAGGCTTGTTCTTGACAAACATGGCCCGGGATCCGAACTGCAGGGATTGCAGGGATTCGTCCGCATGCTCCCTTACGTCTGCCACGCATACCAACAAGGTGGTTTTGGCATTGCCTCCCAGTGACTCCTGCAGCAAGCAGCCTGCATAATGGTCACCAACCAGACACCAGCTAGTAAACAGCTCTGTGGCTTCTCTATAGCTGCCAACCTGGAGGAGACGGGTGAGCTTGCTGTCTCGAAAAGGGATGTGCCGCTCATCGTTGGCACGCGCAGAAATGCACATCCCCAGGGCTGTGAGGCTTAGGTTGATGGACTTCGCCTCACTAGCTCGAAGTCCCACACTCCTGCTCTTCTTCAGCCGCTCACTGCCTACACCAAAACAGTCAGCAAGGCTTAATTGGGCTGTGCCAAAGCATTCAATGTGCATGTGAGAAGGCAATGTATCAACGATGCTCATGGCTGTTCCTGGTGCCATGCTTCACGTACCGGCTAAATCCACAAGATACAGCTTCCCCACTTTCACCTGTGAGTGCACAGCGAGGATGATTGCATGTGTGCAACAGAGAGCACATTGAATCTGCTGTGACAGGAACAGACCTGATACTGGGCCTACTGATGATTGAGCATCCACCTTTTGTGACAAGACAGAGCTGTCCTTCTCGCCCCTCTTCACACTGGCTTTATCCTGAGGAGTGACATAGCGCTGGCTCTTAACCACGGTGACCATAACCACTGCATGGCTGCGGCTGCTGTGTGCATTGAGATGAGTGAAGGCGAATGACCTGCGCATGCATCAGACACAATACATGGATGGAATAAGTAATGGTTGTGACGCTTGTGCTAGGGGCATGGCAATGAGACGTCAGGCTCTGGGTTTAAGCAATGCCTGGTCCACATAGCTACTGCTGCAAGACAGCAAGCTGCAGTCACCTGTTGCGTTCACCGAGCTCCAAGTAATGCAAGCACTCCTCCAGAGTTGTGACAGGCACTTCATGTGCACCAGCAACGAACACTCCGTTGGTGGCGTCCTCACGGATGTGCAAGTTGTCTGACTCCGGGTGCAGCAGGTCCTGGATGAGCTCCATGTATATCTAAGCCAGGTAAGCACCAGAAAAACTACATGAGTGTCTATGTAAAGTGCAATGGCAAGACTGGGGTGCATGCGCTGGCCCGCACCTGGATGTATGACATTGACACTGCATAGGCATGGAATGGGTCAGCCGCTGCTTTCTTAAATATCTCAGCAACACAGCGAGGGATCACGCCAATAGCTTGGGGCTCGATGTTCATAAGGGAATGAGTTTTGCCGGCGCCTGCATGTGCAAGGTTCAGTAGTGTGCATGCAAGATCAGCACTCCCTGCAACACTGCATTTGGGCCAGGCTGCATAATACCTGTCTGCCCATAAGCAAGGATTGTCCCATTGTATCCTTGCAGGACATCCTCCACAACATCTCTGACTTCGTGGTACACGTCTTGCTGGGTAGTGTCGGCATCCAATACCTTGTCAAACTGGTAGGTGTTGAAAGGCACAATTGCATCCCTGTATCAATCAATGTAGTCGCGCTCTCCACCTGTTATATACCTTCCAGCTCGATGTGTGTGGCAGCATAGAACCACTCTGTGCAAGTCTGCGCAAGTCGAGGCTTGCACTCACGGCCGCGTGAGCGTCAGCTTTCCGTTCCGCGCTTCTTGAAGGTCCAAGGACCCAGGATGCTCGGACGCGCGCAAGCAAGGTCGCACGCGCACGACAACCTGACACGAGTGAACGAGGCGAGTTTTGACTGGATGTTGACGACTTACGATAATCTGCGCGGGGCATTACCTTCACGCGTTCGGACTGATCAGTGAGAGGGTTGCGAGTTACGGACATCGGTGTAAGGTAGGGTGTTGCGGGCTGTGTAAGGGGGCGAGATGCTGGCTGTGGGGTGCTCATCCCATCATCTGTAATTGCTAGCCTAGGCTCAGGCGTGCCCAAGCTGAAGTTGGAGGTAGGTATTTTCGAGGTGGGGGTGGGGATTCTGGAGCCCATTCGGGCGTCCTGGGAAGCTAAGTGCGGGTCAAATCCGGCATGTAAACGGCAGCGTGAGGGAACGGGCGGTTTTGTCGCAACTAACCGACTGCACTGTACAACTGACTTTTCGAGGTAAACTCACTAAGCGGCCCCATTACAGGTGTGCGGTGTATAGTGGTCCATGGTGTATGGCCCCTAAACCGAAAAGCACTAAGAGCAGCAGCAGCAGCAATTCCAGCAAAGCGGGCAGTATCAAACCTTGTCAGGAGCAAGCCTCTGGAAGCAGCAAGAAGGAGAGTAAGGCTAAACAAGGGAAGCAGGCCAAACTTAAGTTTAAAGAAAGCTGCAACTGGGGCAAAGATGATCTAGAGGAGGAGCTAGCAGGTAAGCATTGTGGTGAAGTTATCTCACATGACTGTGTGTTGAGATGTAGCATGGAGGCACACCGCTCACATGTTTCCCTAAGCTGCCTCCATGCAGCTTTGGGCTTGCAGATCAAGCAGATCACTGCTGACGGCAACTGCTTTTTCCGAGCAGTGGGTGACCAACTAAAAGGTGAGGTAGGGAAGCAAGCACCTTGGCCCTCAACCTTGAGCCTTCATTGCAATCGAACACACTAATTGTGAACCACTACAAAACAGTGTCTTTGTCTGTGTGGAGTTCCCATCGCATGGCATGCACACGGCCTATACATGGCATACACATGGTCACGGTCGCCTACCACCTACAGCATTGCCTGACCCATTAGGGCTATAGCCTAGAGTTGGCATGACAAAACATGCAGTAAGCGTAAGCTGATGACAGCTTCAAGTGGGGGGGGGCACACACTACTGTGCCACAGCAGACTGCTACTGCTGGGCCTTGGGTGGCTCGTCTCGCAGCCGCTTGAAGCCCAAGCCAGGGTACTCCTTGCCCTTGGCTGGCAGCGCTCCCTGGTCTGGCCAGAAGCACAGCTCCAGCGGGCGCCACCTGCTCTCCCCAATGCGCTGCACGTTCAATGCTGCATTGCAGTCCCTGTCCAGCCACCTGCCTGGCTGCGGTGCTGGCTTGGCTTTGGCAGCCTTGCCCTGGGCCTTGTTGGGCTCAGCTGCCGGCTCAGCCTTGGTGCGCTTGCTGCGCTTGGCTGGCAGGGGAGTGCTGGGCCCAGGCTCTGAGGCTGCTGCCTGTGAGGCTTCCTGGCTGCTGCGTGGGGCCTGTGGGGGCTTGCGGGGGGCCACTACCGGGCACCACATCATGCCCCGCACTGGCTGGTCACGCTGCTGGCTCCAGGCTGGGCGCACTAGGCGGTGTTCCACCTGCCCTGCTGGGGGCTTCCAGTTTGCAGGCCTGGTGGCCCTGCGCTTGTTCAGCTGCCTCTCACAGGGCTGCTGGCCATTCACCGCTGAGCTGACCCGGCTGGTGCGGTGCTCATCCACTAGCACCACCCTACCCCGCCGCTGGTCTGTGCCCCTGGGCCTGCACACCACCTTGCAGCAGGCCCGCAGCACCGCACCAGCACCCCAGCCACCCCTGGTGGCAATGGTAGCTGCACCAAAGAAGACCATCAGCTGCTTGGCACGCCCATGGCGCTCCATGGACACCTCCGCCATCTCCTCCAACTGCAGCCATGCACACAAGTCACACATGGTGGCTGACATATTCTTCATGCTCACTTCATGCCAACCCACCAGTACCCCCATACCTCCCAGTCCCTTAAACAGCCATGGCTTAAATACCTCAATACCTGCATCAACCTCAATACCTCAATAAGCCTGCAGCAACCACAATTAATCCACAGTGTGATGCTCAGTACGCTTATGGAGCTGGCTAAAGCACAAAAATAGCAGCACATACCTGTGCTTGCTGCAGGTGGTGCAGTGTCATGCTGAGTGGTGCAGAGTGGTGCAGGTGGTGCAGAGTGGTGCACCTCTAGGGAAGCCAGCACCTCCCTCATCAGCCCGCTAAGGCAGAACCAGGTCCCTCACTAGGGGGAGTGTTTTGTCTGTGTAGTGTTATGTTTCCATGCACATGGCATGGGCGCCTACCACCCACACTATTGCCTGACCCCTGTGACAGGGCTATAGCCTAGAGTTGGCATGGCAAACTCGCACGCATTGTAAGCTGATGACAGCTAGTGGGGGGCACACTCTTCTGGGCATCAGCAGGCTGCTACTGCTGTTGCTAAGCCTTGAGTGGCGGGTCTCAAAGCCGCTTGCACCTCAGCTCAGGGTACTCCTTGCCCTTGCCCTTGGGGTGGCATTGCCCTGGCTCATATTCATCATATTGCTCATAGGGAAGCAGAGAACCTTTGATTCTACAACCGGGTAGGGCAGCCAACCTTGCTCCCTGCGGCCCCTGATAATGTTGCTGTCAGAGGTGCTGGCTTTCAGGCGATGAAGGGCAACACGTCCGCCTGCGTGCACTTATTGTAGACCACATGCGCAAACACCAGGATGACTTTGCCCCTTTTGTCGAGGTGAGTCATGCTCTCAGCACCTTGGCCCTCAACCTTGAGCCTTCATTGCAGTTGAACACACTAATTGTGAACCACTACAAAACAGTGTTTTTGTCTGTGTGGAGTTCCCATCGCATGGCATGCACATGGCCTATACATGGCATACACATGTTCACGGTCGCCTACCACCTACAGCATTGCCTGACCCGTTAGGGCTACACCGTAGAGTTGGCATGACAAAACATGCACGAAGCGTAAGCTGATGACAGCTTCAAGTGGGGGGGGGCATACACTACTGTGCCACAGCAGACTGCTACTGCTGGGCCTTGGGTGGCTTGTCTCGCAGCCGCTTGTACCCCAAGCCAGGGTACTCCTTGCCCTTGGCTGGCAGCGCTCCCTGGTCTGGCCAGAAGCACAGCTCCAGCGGGCGCCACCTGCTCTCCCCAATGCGCTGCACGTTCAATGCTGCATTGCAGTCCCTGTCCAGCCACCTGCCTGGCTGCGGTGCTGGCTTGGCTTTGGCAGCCTTGCCCTGGGCCTTGTTGGGCTCAGCTGCCGGCTCAGCCTTGGTGCGCTTGCTGCGCTTGGCTGGCAGGGGAGTGCTGGGCCCAGGCTCTGAGGCTGCTGCCTGTGAGGCTTCCTGGCTGCTGCGTGGGGCCTGTGGGGGCTTGCAGGGGGCCACTACCGGGCACCACATCATGCCCCGCACTGGCTGGTCACGCTGCTGGCTCCAGGCTGGGCGCACTAGGCGGTGTTCCACCTGCCCTGCTGGGGGCTTCAAGTCAGCAGGCCTGGGGGCCTTGCGTTTGTTTAGCCGGCTCTCACAGGACTGCTGGCCATTCACTGCTGAGCTGACCCAGCTGGTGCGGTGCTCATCCACTAGCACCACCCTACCCTGCCGCTGGTCTGTCCCCCTGGGCCTGCACACCACCTTGCAGCAGGCACGCAGCACCGCATCCGCACCCCAGCCACCCCTGGTGCCAATGGTAGCTGCACCAAAGACGACCATCAGCTGATTGGCACGCCCATGGCGCTCCATGGACACCTCAGCCATCTCCTCCAACTGCAGCCATGCACACAAGTCACACATGGTGGCTGACATATTCTTCATGCTCACTTCATACCAACCCACCAGTACCCCCATACCCCCCAGTCCCTTCAACTTCCTCTCTCCTACCCACCCTCACCTTCTTGAAGAACTGCTCCAGTGTCCGGTCCTGAGCTCCGTACAGCCTCAGCCGCTGCTCTGCCCACTTGGGGTCCAGGTACACCTCCCACACTGCGTCCCAGGTGGCCAGGGTGACGGTGATGTGCATGGCGACTGCTAGCTGCATGGAGTGGTGGCTGATGGTGTTGTGGTCCCCAGTCAGCTGGATGCTGCCCAACTGCTGCAGCTTGGCTAGTAGCTCCTGGTTGCTGGGGTCGTCAGAGGCAGGCTCGAGGATGAAGTGCTTCTTCTGTTTAGCGCGGCCAAGCCGCCGTTGCAGTTGGTTGTAGGGGGTGAGGAATTTGGAGTTGGCAAAGTACATGCAGAACACCTGCAGCTGCTGCAGCATGACTGGATCTTCGCTGTCAAGGGGCATTGGTGGACCAGTGGATGCTGCTGGTGGAGGGTGGCGGGCAGCAAGGCGGGCACTGGGTGGCCGCAGCGTGGGTGGTGCTGGGGCAGGCTCAGGCTCTGGCTCAGGCTCCGGCTCAGCCTCAGCCTCAGGATCCCAGTCCATGTCCATTGCTGCTGGCTGGGCAGGGACATGCAGGGGGAGTGGGGGTAAGGGGGCAGCATCCAGTGCACGGGGAGGCTGCACGGCTGGAGGAAGGGGGGCGCTGCGGAACCCCGGGGAGGGGTAGCCCACCAGGCATGTCAGGAAGATCCTGAGCACAAAGAGGGAGGCGATGACGCGGAGCTGGCTGTGCACCCCAGCCCTCAGCTGGAAACTCGCCATCAGCTTGCGCTTCGTCTTTTTGCACCCGCGCAGCACGGCGACACCCGGGACTTTGATGACCTGCGGCCAATTACAACCAACACTTTGACAGGCTGGCACACAATGCGGGGACACAAACCGTGCGGGGACACAAACAGTGCGGGGGCATACAAGGCGGTATGCGCCCCCGTGCGTACCTGTCGGCGCTGGGTTTTCCATTCAGCCCTTCGCTCCTCGCGTTGTTTGCCTGGAGGGGTGCTAGGACCTGCGCTGGCATGAACAGAAGCGATGTGAGCAGCGCAGAGCTCACTGGACTGCACAGTTGCAGCGGACCACACTGCGACTACGACGATCCTTGTTTTCACGGGCTTTCAATCGGAAGCGGCTCTTGCTCCGCGGCACTGGGCCGCTTCCTTGGAGGCATTGCGCCACTAGGCTCATATCTACTAACATCTGCTGACACCTACTTATACCCAGGAGGCGATGTCACTCACTCTCGCACTTCCAAAGGGCACTCCGAAGGGCACTTCCAAAGGTCACTTTCAAAGGCACTTCCAAACACTTTCAAGGCACTTCCATTGAAAGAGACCCAGCCATGGCTTGATGCAAATGCTTCAAGGCTTGCTTTTGGACGGCATGGAGTTTGTGCACTTGATGGCTCATACGCAGCTGGCTAAAGCACAAAAATAGCAGCACATACCTGTGCTTGCTGCAGGTGGTGCAGTGTCATGCTGAGTGGTGCAGAGTGGTGCAGGTGGTGCAGAGTGGTGCACAGTGGTGCAGGTGGTGCAGAGTCATGCTCTCAGCAGGGCTCATGTGAGGTCAATATGGCACAGTCTGGCTCAGGCCAGCATATGTAGGCACCAGGGTGAGCAATGCGTGCCTGAGGTGCGCCTGCCTTCAATGCAATGCTGTGCCTCTGCACTGCCGAAAATGGGAGTGCACAGAAGATGCACGGTCATTGGTGCAGGCTGAAGGCTTGGGTAGCTAAGAGTGGTCAAGTATAGCTGCAGGATGATGACAGGAGGTGACCCTGCTAGCTTACCTTGCTACTGTGGGACAGCCACCATGGACCCTATCTCACTCTGTCTCACTCTCACGTACCCAGCATATTGGGCTGGACGGCACCCTCCCTTGGGCTCTGCTGCATCAACAGGCAGTGTAGGACGTGTGGACACTCTTAGGAGGTTTGGCCATTTTTAGGGCCATCTGGTTGCGGGCTGCATGTTGAGCTGCCGCCACTGACTACCCACCCCGCCCATTGCGCCCCGCTCTGCTGCCTAGTGGCTACCCTGTCCCCCTCTTCCCCTCCTACGCAGGATGATGAACCCTTTGACAAGTACATGGCCAGGATGGCAAAGGATGGCGTGTGGGCAGGATACATGGAGGTGGGCTGTGGGCAGTGGCCCCATGCACATGGCTGAGGGTCAGCCCCTGGGCCCGGCCCGGCCCGTGTGCAGTCACAGCAGTGTGCGCAATGGTGGCTAGGCAGCCGCTTCCTGCGCCGTTATCACCCTCCCGGCCACCCTCCCGCTCTCCCCCTCACCCGCTCCTCACAGTAGGCCCCAGCTACAGCCAGTCGCTGAGTGCTGCCAGCTTCCACCTGAGGCTGTACGCTATGAACAGGAGGGGGACCTGAGCTGGCCAGCTTCAAGGGGTGCCTACCACTGCCCTACCCGCTGCCCCTGACTTGTGCTTGCCACTGCCGCAGGTCATCGCCGCCTCCCAGGTGCTCCAGGTGCACCTCAACAGTGAGTGCTGGCCCAGCCCTAGGCTCCCTCATCAGCCCACTAAGGCAGAACCAGGTCCCCTCACTAGGGGGAGTGTTTTGTCTGTGTGGTGTTATGTTTCCATGCACATGGCATGGGCGCCTACCACCCACACTATTGCCTGACCCCTGTGACAGGGCTATAGCCAAGACTTGGCATGGCAAACATGCACTGATTGTAAGCTGATATGACAGCTAGGTAAGCGCCTGTCCCTGGATGGCTGCACCACCATGTGAAGCCATGGGCAGAAGGAGGGAGGCCAGCCCTTGTGTGAGCTATCTAGCTGTAACAAGCCTGTGGACAGCCCTGTACACAGCCATCAGCTCCCAGCCAGGCCCTCCCAGTGTGTGAGCTCTCTAGCTCTGACGGGCTTGTAAGCAGCCTGGTGGACAGCCCTAAGATCCCAGCTAGTATCTCCTTGTGCACAGCCCTCAGCCTCCAGTCAGGACCTCCCTGGACCTCTGTTGGCATCCTGCATGTCCGCCCCCTCACACCCAGCAGGGGCGTTGAGCTGGGTGAACAGCAGGGGTCATGGTCGGCAGCCGCTGGCCCATGCCTGGCGCCCTGCCCCTCACCTGCAGTCTACCAAGCTGGGCAGCCCAGGTGGACCGTGACGCACTGCAGCCCCCAGGCCACCACCCTCCACCTGTCATACCACGACGGCCAGGTGAGCTGCCCAGCTGCAGGTCACACTGGCACCTGATATGATGATCTCACTGGCTCTGGGTCCTATGACCTCACTGGTTCACACCTAGGGGCTGCGAGGCGTTGTGTTGCAGCAGCGCTGACAGGCCAATGCCATGTCATGATGATGGTGATGATGATGATAATGATGAGTACTGGGTAAGGGTGTTTGAATGGGTTGAGACATGGTCACGCCGCCTGATACAGTGCCTAATGCCTGGCATTAGGGATGAAGTGGGACCTCGCATGGTGAGCACGCATGCACACAAGGAGCTGACATAGCTTGGCAGGGCCGGGCCTGCCACTGAGCTTCCTGCTGGACCTGTGAACAGGGTGTAGCCCAGATTGCTGCTGGGCCTCAGGGGGGTCCGGGCGTTTGAGCCCTGCTCTGGCAGCCCTGCACCCTCCTTGACGCGCCGTTCACTGCTCACTGCTTCCAGCCAGATAGTCACAGCTCCCGGCAATTCCCATCCACAGCCTGGCACCCAGCCGTACACCCCAACCTGTGTTCTGCTGCCCTGACTGAGCTGTTGACTGCCGCCGTGGTGCCGCCCCACCGGCCTGTGCAGCACTACAACTCAGTGAGGATGGCAGAGGACCTGGCCCAGGGGCCGCCTCTGCCTGTGGTCCTGCGGCAGGTGCCGGGTGTGGCCCGCGCCCCCTCCCATGTGAGTGTCAGGTCACACACATACTCAGCCGCAGGCCAGTGGGCTGGGTTGGGTCCTGCAACCTCCGCTTTCACTCACTTATACTCAAGACTTCACAGTCTTTGTCTCTACACCTTGCCGCGGGTTTTGTTGGGTGGTCCTTGGCTGATGGTGCTGCGGCAGGGCTGCAAGGGTATAGCGTCATGTCGCAAGGGACCACAAGCCATGCAGGAGTGGGCAACATAGCAGCAGGGAAAAGCAGGCTGCCCACTGCTATGATGATGATTTCAATCTTCTCCTTCAGGCAGTAGTCAAGTCATGGTTGGGTGCTGAGCAAGCCATTCAAGCAGTTATTGTTGCCGAGTTGCACTGCTGAGCTGGGTTCAGTGTGAGGACAGTGTGAGGTCAGGCTGCTGTTGGGACACTGCCATTGATGGAGTGTCCCATTGTCCCAGTGGTGGGAGTTAGGATCCCACACCCTGCCTTCCTCTTTGTCGCTGTGTGTGTGGTGCCTAACCACGCCACACATTGTGCTAGCATATGATGGCATGCGTCACATCAACATGCAAGGGGCCGGATGCAGCAGCTGCTCTTCCAAACACGAGCATCAGGGAGCTGTCAACATGCATGCACACATGGATGCATGCCAACATGGATGCATGCCATGCTTGCTAGCATGCAGGTAGATGGGGATGAAGGCTGGGATGAGAAGGCTGCGGCCCGGGTCAGGGCCAGCACCGCCTGTCATGACAGAGCAGTTGTTGCCGCAGCCCTGAAGGCAGCCCAGGGGGATGTGGACCTAGCCATTGAGAAGGTGATAGAGCTGCTGTCGCAGCAGTGTGGCGATGAAAAAGAGGGTTGCGAGGACACAGAAGCGAAGGGGCCAGGACAGGCAGCGGAAGCACCCCAACCATGCCCTGCAGGCCAAGCAGCTGTGCAGTTGGGGAGCAGTGAGCAGATGAGTGACATTGGGTCACTCTTCATTGAGAGGTGTGAGGGGCATGAGCCGCCAGAGGCAGATGCTGGCCAGGCAAGCCAGCAAACTGCAGACGATAATGCAACTGCTGGGCAGCAGGGAGAGGAGGGAGAGGTGCATCAACACCTGTCACACAGTTTGCATCATTGTATGGAAGGTCAAGCTGCCCTGTGCAGTCAGAGCCTGGCTGGTAAGCAGCTGGTGGGCCATGAAGAAGTGTTCGCAGCAGCGGAGCTGAGGAATACAGCACAAACGGGCATGGCCAGCATGGGCACAAGGGAGGCTGTGGCTGTCCTCACCTGCACTGTTGGTACCAATCAGGATGAACACAGCACCTACGGCAGTGGCAGCAGCCAGCATGCAGCCAGCACCAAACCAGCAGAGCAGCAGCGCCAATGGCAGCCAAGCCCCAAACCCAGTCCTGACCCCAGTCATGGCGAAACTCTGGCGCGGGGCATAGAGCAGCACAGCGCCAGCAGCAGTTCGGACGAGGGCGGAGGTGGCCCCCCCCGCACGAATGCAAATACAGCAGGGATTAAGGTCAAGGCGGCGACCATGAGCGGGAAGGGAGTGCGCGTGGGGTCTCGAGGCGCTGCTACGGGCGCGAAGGCGCCGTCCCGCAATAAGCAGTGCCCTTGCGGCAGCAAGCAGAAGTACAAGAATTGCTGTGGATCGCCACGCAGGCTCGCAGCCGCAGAGGGTGGTAGTGGAAGTAAAGCAGCCATCGATCCAGCGTCGTCAGCTGCGCAATTGAAGGCCATTGTACTGTGAAGTTGGTGAGGGCGGGGTTCGCCCGCCTGTGGTGTACGCCTAGTGAGAGCAGTTGTCTTGTGACTGCGACGATCGGTTCTCTGCAAATCGAACGCTGTTCCACCTAGGCTCACCAAGAACTCGTGCCTTCAGCTGCCCTGCTGGCCTTGCCAACCGCCACTGGCCTAGCCGAATGCGGCTACCAAACCTGTGGGTCGAGGTTCCTCACGCCAGGGCCAGCCTGGACCAGTAGACTTGACGGCTGCAATAACACGTCGGGTCGAGAACCTGCAGCATCGACCGCAGAGACAGCCGAGGCGCAGCTCGTGTCGAGACCGGCAATAGACCGCGACCGGCGGGTCCGGCGGTACGTCGCGCGCGTGTCGAGGCGCAGGTGCATGCAATCATGATTAGGTGGTGTCTAGGCTTACAAAGGACAATCATGCGCAGGTCATTACTCATACTGCTTGGGCGGTTGGTTACGTTATGTTGTGGGCAATGGGTGGGCAGCAAGGGGGGAGTAGCAGGGGTAGTGGGTGAGCCCTGCAGCTGATGAGAGGGCATGTCAATGTTGTGAGCGGGCAGCTGGTGGGAGGGCAGGTGCAAACAGACGTTGGCACAGGCATGCACAGGCCAGGGTGAGCACCAATGGTCCAGGGGGTCGAGAAAGGCTCGCTTCAATGGATGAACTTTCTTTCATTCATTCATTTACCTTTGGCCGCATGGAGTCGACAAAGACCACACGAACCACTGTCAGTCCTACTGCTGGAGACGCTGTAGCGTCTCCTCGCCTGGGTCAACGGTCAAGCTGTCAGCAAGTGTGCGGCCTGCAGATGATTACCTTTCAATAATTGCCGACGCTATCATAAGCATTGTTTGAGTGTTCCTAGGGCATAAGGCGATGAGAAACACACGCCACAGCACCCTCTCCGGGGCACGTGCATCGATTAGCTCTGGTGAGCACAGCTGTTTCTCCTCAAGCCATCGACGCCAACTGTTTTGACAACATCAGGCTTTATCCGGTAAATCTTAGGTCTCCTGGCCGCACAGCGTCGAGCGTCTGCACTGCAGCGCTCAGCTACATCTGTGCAAACCCTTGAGGCGCCTAAGGCTCAAGAGGTGAGCTGAGCCAAGTGTTGGACCGTAATGCCTAGACGTTGCAAGACTGCCGTGGCCTTCGGCTGCCATTGCTTCAATACCCAGGGGTCTCAAGGCTGTGCAGTTCATGTCACCATGCACCAAAAGCTGGAGTATGGCCAGGTTCTCAAGGTGTGTGAAGCCTGTTAAACAAACCTGATTGACACACAACACAACAGCCGAGAGCGTGTTCACAGACTGCCACCGTGACATCTTCCGTCACCACATGCACATGTTCATGCTGGGTGACTCGCTGCCTGACTCACTCGCATCCCCCTGCTTGCTGGTTGCTGTTGCCATGCAGCTGGTGGGCAGCTGCAAGGAGATGGGTCAGTGGCAGGTGGAGAAGGCAAACTCCATGCACTGGCAGGAGGGTGACATCTGGGTTGCCACCATGCAGCTAGCTCCGGGCACGTATGCATTCAAGGTCAGGGACGGCATGCCAGCACTTCCCTCACTTCCACCATTTCCTGTCATTTTCACCATGCGCCACCTCATCCTTAACTGCCAAAGCTTACCATGTCTAACAAAAGGCCTTGCACATATGAGAGTGTGACGTCAGGCTGCAGCAGGAGTGACTGTGTGACCTGTAGGCTGTGGTGGCTAGCAGCTCTGGGGCCATGGAGCCTCACTGGGAGGCCGGCTTCAACCGACAGCTGGAGGTGGGTGCAGTGGAGCAGTGGGGGTGGCAGCAGTGAGGGTGGCATCAGTGGGTTGGCAGCAGTGGGGGTGGCAGCAGTGGGGTGGCAGTAGTGGGGGTGGCAGCAGTGGGGTGGCAGCAGTGGGGTGTGGCAGCAGGAGGGGGACAGCAGTGAGGGTGGCAGCAGGAGGGTGGCAGCAGGGGGGTTGACAGCAGAAGTGGTGTTGGGGGTGGTGGCACTCGTGAGCTTGTGAGCTGTGGGTTTGATTGCAAGCAAGGGGTGACAATAAACAACCGCATGTCTCAGCTCGTCTAGATGCAGTATGACCCCTCCCACCATGCACTACACTAGAGCCGTGCAAGCAGCACCATCACTACACAAAGCGTAATGCAATGGTCAACAGCCATGACCCACACCAGCAGCCCACTCAAGGCATCTCGTTCATGGTTTGAGGCGCAGCTGGGCAGTCAATGGTGGCAGCAGCCTTGGTGGCTGGGGAGGAGGTGGGGTGTCGGTGGGCTGAGTGCTGTGTGCTGCCGCTGCTCCAGGTGCCCGAGGAGGCTGGTCGCCTTAATGTGGTCTTCCAGTGGGAGAGCAACAGCATGACCACCACCTTCTTCCCTGGCCGGCAGGCTCAAGACAACGGTGGGTGAGGTGTTAGGGGCAGAGCAGGGGCAGGCGGTGAAGGGCTAGGAGGAGGGGGGCGCAGGGTCAGGGGCAGCGGAGTGAAGGGCCAGGGGGTGGGTTGTGTGGGGCCAGGGGCAGGCAGTGCAGCTTATGTCGACTTGTGGTCCCCACCTGGGGTCCTGTGCAGGGCAGGGTGCCCCTGGCAGGGTGCGGGGTAGCAGCAGGCACTGCACACCAACGGCATGAGGCATGCTGTGACTGCAAGGAGCCAGCCCGGGCACACAGTCGTCCAACAGCACCCCTGGCATAGCCATGCAAGCGTCCCTGGCAGTTGAAGATATAGGCTCATGCCAAGAGGGCCGCACACTGTTCCCACCACACCACGGCCATGCAGTGGACTGTCATGCAGCGGACTGCAACGAGCACGTGCCACCCCGCCTGCTAGTCAGGCAGCCTCTGCAGCTTGCCACCCACCCTGACGCCATGCTGCGAGGTGTGCCCCAGTCGCGTGTGACGTGGAACGGTTGTGGTACAGTCTTGTGGTACAGCCTTGTGGCAGCATGTCTCTGGCTCTGAGTTCTAGAGGCTGTCTCCAAGGCCTAGGTTGATTGTGCTCATGGCAGACCACTGTCTCCTGCTCTCCACCCACTCTTCTGCCAAGGGCTGCATGCCCCGCAGGGTTCCCTCCACTGCCTATGTCCTCTGGCCATGGCAGTGGCTCCACCTCTGCCTCTGTCGGCAAGCTGCCCAGTGCCCCTGGCAGCAGTAAAGGCGCTAGCAGCGACAGCCATGGCAGCAGCAGCAGCAGCAACGGGGGCGGCAATGGGAAAGCACCCACAGCAGCCAAGCCAGGCAGCAGTGCGTCCAGCACCGCTAGCAGTCACAGTCATGAAGCTGAGCGGGCTGGGTGCGGGCTTGAATGCTCTTGAAGCCAAGGAGCTTGCAGCCAGCAAGCCAGCCAAGCCACTGGCAGCCACACCTACCTCCAATACTGGCACTGGGTCTGTTGGGAAGTCTGCTGGTGGTGGGGGTGCTGCCGCTGCCGCTGCTGCCGTGGCTGCGGGCATCCCAGCCAAAGCTGCTGCCTCCAACACGGCTGCCATTGCTGCCGCCAAGGCAGTGGTCTGGAAGCAGGCCCTGAAGAACTTGGTCAGCGAATCAGACCATGCCAGCCCCAGTCCCAGTCCCAGCCCCCCTGGCCTTGGCAGCAGCAGCAGCAGCAGCAGCAGCAAGGAAGGAGGCAAGGTGGGGGAAGGCTCTGTAGCAGGAGCCTTGGCAGTGCCAGGCGGCAAGCCCAGCGAGTCAGAGCAGCAGAAGGCGAAGGAGATGGCGGCCGCCATCAAAGCAGAAGCAGCAGCTCAGGGACGGGGGGCAACCAGCATTGCAGTGCCAGCGGCAGTAACGCCATCAGCAGCCAAGCTCCCACCACCCGCTGCCTCCTCCTCCACCTCCTCCTCAACCTCCCTTCCCTCTTCTTCCACCTCATCTCCCGCCTTACACTCTTCCCCACCCCTCTCAGCAGCCGCAGCAGCAGCGCCGCTCACCCACCACGCAGACAGCCAGCCGTCATCTTCAAAGAAGGGTGATGGTGCAGCTTCTGGGGATGGCAAAGTAGAGAAGGCTGTGAAGGGAGACTTTCTTGCAGAGGAAAAGGCTGGGAACGGAAAGCCAGCTGCTGCGCTGGAGGGTAGGGCAGCAGGTGGTAAGGTGGAGAGCCAGACAGTGGTGGAGTCAGCCAAGACCAAGGCTGATGTGGATGTCAAGGCAGGCTCTGTTGCTGGGGAGAAGGCTGGGGACAGCAAGCCAAGCAGTAAGGTGGAGGGCAAGCAGGAGGGCAAGGCTGACAGTGTGCCAAAGGGCAAGGTTGAGGGTGAGGAGGGCAAGGGCGGAGGCAAGGCAGGGAAGGGAGAGGATGAAGTCAAGAGCAAAGCCGAGGGCAAGGCAGAGCAGAAGGAGGGTAAGGAAGAGCACAAGGTTGAGGGCAAGGATGAGAAGAAGGGGGGAAATGAGGTACAGGGCAAGGCAGAGGGCAAGGCGAGACGGGCAAGGCAGAGGGCAAGGCAGAGGGCAAGGCGAGAGGGCAAGGCAGAGGGCAAGGCAGAGGGCAAGGCAGAGGGCAAGGCAGAGGGCAAGGCAGAGGGCAAGGCAGTGGGCAAGGCAGAGGGCAAGGCAGAGGGCAAGGCAGAGGGCAAGGCAGAGGGCAAGGCAGAGGGCAAGGCAGAGGGCAAGGTGGAGAAGAAGGGGGCGGACAAGGCAGAGGGCAAGGTAGAGGGTAAGGAAGAGGGCAAGGTGGAGGGCAAGGCAGAGAAGAAGGGGTCAAATACTGCTGAAGGCAAGGCAGAGGTTGTCACAGACATGAAGGCACCCAACCCTCACAAGGCTGCTGAGCAGCGCGTTGTGGAGCTGGTCAAGGCAGCGGACAGCAAGGTGCAGCAGGCAGGGGCTGGTGGCGACAAGTCGCAGCAGCCTGAGCACCAGCCACCCAAGGTACCGGCTGAGGCAAAGTCAGGGGGAGCCAGTGCAGGTGCAGGAGGAGGGGCGGTTGAGACCAAGCCTGCACCTTCCAGCAAAGCCGCCTGGGGGGCGCTGCGGGGAGAAGAGCCTGGCAGCTCGCCTTCAGCACCCGTGAGCAAGCCTGCTACGCCTCTGCCTGCCCCTGCTAAAGAGGCCAGCAGCAGCAGCAGCAGCCACAGCAAGAAGGCAAGCAGCAATGGTGTGGCCCCCAGCATCGGCCCCCCTCCAGCTGCTGCCATTGCAGCCGTCACCGCTGCATTGACTGGAGCAGGGGCTCGCAAAGCCGCCGCTGCTGGCAACGGCAACGGGGTCAGCCACAGCAGCAGTGGGGAAGAGAACGGCAGCAGCCACCACCACGAGCGCCACAGCACAGGGGAAGTCGGGGCAGGCAAGCTGGCAGGCAGTGCTGGTGGGGGCAGTGCGGATAAGCCCAGCACACCAGCCGCCACTCACCCCACTGCAGCTGGAGCGGTGGCCAAGCAGGCTGCTGGCTCCTCGCCAGTTGCCAAGGCTGACGCCCACGACCACCCAGGAGGGCTCAAGCCCCTGGCTGCCGCCACCTCCGCCAGCAACGGCCACAGCCCCACCCCTTCCTCTCACCCCAGCACTGCACACGGTGAAGGCGGCAGCTCTGCCACCAAATCCCCTTCAGGTACAGGCAGCAGTGCAGGGGGCGGTCAGGGGCCACAAGGCTCTGGCTCAGGATCTGGTTCGGGGCCAATCTCCAAGGGGGCTGCAGCCTCGCCTGCCCCAGGCTCACATGATCCTGATCACCCTCCTCCTCCTCTCCCTCTCCCTCTTCATCCACACCCTCTCACCCTGCTGCCTCGGCTGGTTCAGGGCCGCCAGCAGCAAAGGGGTCCGCTGAACGAGCAGCAGCCTCCCGCAGCAGCAGCAAGCCTGCGGCAGCCTCTGACACAGACAGCTCAGCTGCTGCCCCTGCCACTCGGGGCTCTGCCAAGGGCCACTCAGGTGCTGATAGTGGCAGCGGGTCAGGGGTGGCGGCTGGAACTCCTCGCACCTTCTTGCCTGCGGAGCCAGGCAGCAGCACAGGGGCAGCGCCCACTCGGCAACGCAAGACGCGAGGCTCCCCCTCCGGCAAGGCGCCCTCCCCCCCTGCAGCCCCCCCACAGGCTGTGCTGGCTGCCCTCAAGGTGCGAGTGGGCCGGAGGGGAGGCTGGAGGGTATGGCAGGCACAGCTGCACAGGATTCTGCAGTGAGGCGCAGAGGGGCTGGCAAGTACTACCATTCTCCTGACCTCCCCTCTATGTGCGGATAAGTCTGACTACCAGCCGTACTGCTGGGCTACCTAGTAGTGCTCGGTACCTAGTACAACTAGGTGCCACTCAATAGCCAGGCTATGTCGTGAGGTCACCGGTGCATGGGGCACTCATACCCTGCTCCCCTCACCCTGCTGCAATGACTGAAGCTGGTGCAGCCCTGCTCTTAGCACTGCCGCCGCCGCCACTGGTGCCGCGCTCACTGGTCTCTGCCGCTGCTGTTGCCGTGACTGACCAGCAGGCCAGGCCTACCCCCACACCCTCCCGCTCCCGCTCCCCCTCCCCCACCCCGGTGGGACCCCCCAAGTCCGCTGCCTCGCTGCTGGTGCGGCCCACCAGCCGGGACATCAGCCAGACGCTGGGCTCAGCGCTGACCGCCTCGCAGCGCTCCAGTGCCGCTGCAGATCGGGACAACCCCGTCATGAGGGAGGTGAGGGCTGGGCTGGCCTGGGCCAGAGGGGCAGGGCAGGGAGGCACCGCATGGGGTGGGCCAGGGCTAGTCAGGGTGGTGTGTTAGGAGCTGGTGACGGATGCATGACATGAGTGGGCTTGTGATGACTGCGCATGTTGATGCAACAGTCCTGGTGGTAGTGTAAGCGTGCCTGGTGGTGCCTGGTTGGGGTGACAATCCTTGCAGCCAGCCAGCCAGCCTACCTGCCTGTTGTGCTGAGACCTGCTGGGGGGTGCCAGGCTGGCGTTGGGGTGCTGCGGGCACGAGGTGCTGCGGGCTGTGCTGCAGGTGCGCGCCAGCAGCCCTTCGCTTGAGGCGGGTGCCCAGCGTCAGCCCTCCACGGGGCACCAGCCCAGGGCAGCCAGGAGTGCAGGTGCGCCCCTCCCTCTGCCCACCCACTTCCGCCTCTGCAATGTAGCAGGAGCACTTGCCCCTCATGTGCAGGTCAGCCAGCTGGTGTCAACTAATCTACACCCGCCTGCTTAGACCAAACCCCATCAACCTCACCCACCGCAACGTCCTGCCGTGCCCCTGATGGGCTGCCCACCTCCTGCTGGCTGTTGCTGCCTGGCCAGGAGTTCTATGAGCCCGGTGTGGTGCAAGAGGAGGACACCACAGAGCAGGGAGCTGGCACTGCAGCCAAGGTAGAAGGCGCTGAAGGCCCTGACATTCCCCTCTGGCCCTGCCGCTGAAACCCCCTCTGCATCCACCACCCCACCCGCCTGGCTACCCTCGCTTTGCCCTTCCCCTCTTGCTTCTCACTCCTTGTGTGCCATGGCCCTGAGCCATGGACCTCCGCCCTGCCCCTGCCCTTGCCGTGCTGGCCACTTCTACACTCTGGCTGGCTGCCTGTGATTTGAACTCAGCTCCTGCTGCTGGTGCCCTGCTCAACTCATTGGTACCCTGTGCCCCGCAGGTGGCTGCAGCCAGCCTGCTGGGTGTGGCGCTGGCTGCCCTGGCCTACACCCAAGGCTGGTTATCTGGTGGGCTGCAGCCTCCCCCAGCCCTGCCACCACTGGTGTGTGTAGGGACTACTGCCGCAATGCCTCCCTCACTCACACTTTGGTCCCATGCAGGTGCCCCTCCTCCCCTCCTCCCCTCCTCCCCTCCTCCCCTCCTCCCCTCCTCCCCTCCTCCCCTCCTCCCCTCCTCCCCTCCTCCCCTCCTCCCCTCCTCCCCTCCTCCCCTCCTCCCCTCCTCCCCTCCTCCCCCTCCTCCCCCTCCTCCCCCCTCCCCCTCTCCTTTCTTCTTGCCAGGGTGCTGTCAAGCAGCAATATTGCTGGTGTTTGGCTGCCTTGAGCATCGCATGGGACAAATCACACCTGACGTGTCAACCTGATGTGTACCTGTGAAGCTAGCGTGACTGTGCTAAACTCTGCCAGCAGGATAAGCTGTTGCCAAGTGGCACCAGCACATCAACCACCCCACTGACTAGCGCCCCTGTTCGCGCCCCCCCAACTGGTGGGTCCTGTCTTGACGAATCCTGTGATGCCAACACAGCCTGACACTCAATGCCAGCTCTCTGATAGGTGCCAAGTGCTTCATTTCAGACCAGGCATGGGAGCCACAGCATGGTAGCAGCTAGGGCTCGTGTGGAAGATCCTCACCCTGAGATGGCAGTAACCCCTCATCAATCACGTCATGCATCTTCTGTTCCTGTGCTGCCGTAAACGAGCCCACCTCCTGCTCCTCCCTGCCTCCTCCCCCTTCATCATGTATGCGAGCTCTAAAGATCAGAAGGGACTCATCAACTAGACGCAGGGCTGGCTAGCCCCTGCTTTCACCCTAGAAGGCATGCTACCAGAAGATGCAAGGCAGGGCACCCGCCTCCTCAGACGCCAAGGGGTGTGATGTTGGTGGCCACTACTCACCTTCTTACTCCTCGCCTCTTTGCATGCCGTTCTGACATGTAGCCAGCAGCAAGGCCTGCTGCCTTTACATCCTGTGTGCTGACTGTGGCATCCTAATGTAGGGGCGGCGGGATCAGGGTCTACCTTACCCCAAACCGAGGGTGGCAAGCAGGAGACTGCGGCAGGGAAGACATCTGTGGAAGATGCGGGTGGTAAAGTGAAGCCAAAGGCAGCTGCTGAAGCACAGGGGGCAGCAGGCAAGGCGGAAGAGGCAACTGCACAAAAAGCAGCAGCTGAGAAAGCAGCCGCTGAGAAAGCAGCAGCAGCAAAGGCTGCAGTGGCAAAGGCGGCTGCAGAGACAGTTGTGGCCGAGGAGGCAGCAGAAGAGAAAGCAGCAGCAGCTGAAGCAGCAGCAGAGAAGGCAGCAAAAGCGAAAGAAGCAGAGGCAAAAGCTGCAGCAGAGAAGAAGGCAGCAGAGAAGGCAGCAGAGAAGGCAGTAGCAGAAAAGGCAGCAGCTGAAAAGGAAGCAGCAGAGAAGAAGGCAGCAGAGAAGGCAGCTGCTGAGAAAGAAGCAGCAGAGAAGAAGGCAGCTGAGAAAGCAGTAGCGGAGAAAGCAGCAGCGGCGAAGGCAGCAGCGGAGAAGGCAGCAGAGGAGAAGGCAGCAGCGGAGAAAGCGGCAGCGGCCAGGGCCGAGAAGGCGGCACTAGAGAAGGCGGCAAAAGAGGCCGAGCAGCTGCGACTGCAGTTGGAAGCGAAGGCCGCAGCCGAGCGCGCGGCAGCAGTCCAGGAGGCAGCAGAGCGCGCAGCGGCAGCTACCGAGGCCCGGGTGCGTGCGGAGGTGGAGGCACAAGCAGCGGCAGCGCGGGCGGCAGCGGAGAAGGCGGCCGCTGATAAGGCCGCAGGTGCGCCCAACTGCTCTCGTGCCAGTTCTCGTCACAATGGGCCCGGCACGATTGTTGTCGATGCTGTACTCCACAGCTTATCTTGACCGTGTCCTGCCTCGCGCCCTCTGTCCAGTGTGTGGTATCCTGGCATTAGCACATTCTGCAGAGAGTCTCCATCCCCTACTCTCCCACCATTGGATCTCACACCTGCGTCGTGTTCGCGTACTGTGCAGCGGAGGCTCGCGCACAAGCAAACAAAGCCGCTGAGGAGGCTGCGCGCAAACTGAAGGCGGAGTTGGAGGCGCGTTTTGAGGCGGAACGCGCAGCAGCAGAGCGTGCTGCTGCAGAGCGTGCCGCGCTGGACGCTGCTGCTGCAGTCCGCAAAGAGCTCGAGGCCAAGGTTGCAGCTGAGAAGGAGGCCGGGCTGCAGCTCCGTGCACAGTTTGAAGCCAAGGCCGCCGCGGAGAAGGCCGCGGCGGACAAGGCACGTGCTGAGTTGGAAGCGCGTCTACAGTCCGAGCGTGCAGCGTTTGAAAAACTTGCGGAGGAGCGACTAGAAGCCGAAAGGACGGCGGCAGAAGAGGCGCGCAAGGAGCTCGAGACCAGGCTACGGACTGAGCTCGAGGCGAAGATTCGAACAGAGCTAGAGCAGCAGCAGAAGGCAGCAGCGCAAGGCAAGTGCAGGCTGGTGAAAACCCTGCATGCCCTTGCTGCTGGGGTCAGAACTACTGGGCTACCAAACACTTGCTGAACAGTAGAAATCGTTTCAAAAAACACACGGCAACTCACGTCCTGGCTGCTGGCTCTGTCTGGGTGCAGCAGCGGCAAAGGCGGCTGCAGAAAAGATTGCTGCGGAGAAGGCTGCGGCGGAGAAAGCTGCTGCTGAGGGTAAGGCACTGGTGCCCAATGGTGAAGGCCAATGATGTTAAGGTGACATGGGCGTGCATTGGCTCATGCTCCAAGCAGACGTCATGCTGGCCTTCACCTTTTTCTTTTTCATGAGTCACCATGACCTGACATGACAGGGTGTGACCCGTGTGGGACCCTCGTGTGTGGCAGCATGTGTAGCCCTGTAAATCTGCTGTACTGGGTGCAGCCAAGGCCATCCAGGAGGCCAAGGCCCAGGCAGAGCAGCGAGCAGTGGCGCAGCGGGCTGCTGCTGAGCTGGCCACTGCTGAGGCCAAGGCAGCGGAGCAGAAGGCAGAGGAGGAGAGGGCGGCTGCTGAGAAGGCGCGGGCACGGGCCGAGGCAGCGGCCAGGGCAGCCGAGGAAGCCCGCAGCAAGGTGAGCCATTGCTGCGAGCGTGTGTGGGCCAGTATTGGGGGTGCTGGGTAAGGCACAGCTGGGAGGCTGCTTCTAGGGCCAGGGTGTGGGCTGCAGCAGGGGCAAGATGCTGGGGCAGGTACCCCGTGCCTTGCCTGCTGCATTGCTTACGCAGTGGGCGCAGCAAATCACAAGTATGATGGACAGGGGGAGTTGTTGCTGCTGCCCTCAGCTTCCTGGGCCCTCCTGTTGCCGCACTTGCTCTGCTGCCTAGTGGCCGCAGCTGGGCTCCTGCTGTAGCACCTGCTCGCTGCTGGGCAGGCCTGATGAGGTGGTGGTGTGGTGTGGTGTGCCGCAGGTGGTGGCTGCGCTGCAGGCTGAGGAGGAGGCGAGGGAGCACACGCAGGCCCTCAGGGCTGAGGCACGAGCCGCTGAGGAGCGCGCGGCAAAGGTGAGTGTGGTGGCTCTTGGGCTGCCGGCTAGGCAGGGGCTGGGTGTGCAGGGGCAGGGTGCGCAGGGGCAGGGTGGGGTAGGAGGAGGGGCAGGGTTTGAGGTAGGGTGTGCAGGGGCAGGGTGGGGTAGGAGAAGGGGCAGGGGTTGAGGTAGGGTGTGCAGGGGCAGGGTGGGGTAGGAGGAGGGGCAGGGGTTGAGGTAGGGTGTGCAGGGGCTGGGCAAGGGCATCCCTCTTGCTGTGCTGATGAGGCTGCGGTCATGTGGGCTGGTCACCCTGCAGGCTACTGCCACAGCCGCTGCAGCTTTGTCAGAGTATGGCTCTCTGGACGAGGGTGGGAGGCAGGCAGGCAGCATGGAGCAGCGCACTGCCTAGCAGGCAGACATGGCAGGTGTGAGGCTGCCGCTCGTGATTGTCCACCCAGTCCAGTTGATCTGATGCAGCACCAGTAACACACACAGTAACACACAAGGTAGGCAGGGAGGCAGGCAAGCTGGCATACATGGCATGCTATTTTTGATTCGCAAGCCGTTTGACAGATGACTCCAGTGAGGTTGTGAGCATGATTAGGCCCAAGACCAAGCTCTGGCCATGGTCCGGGGGGTCATGGCCATTTCTGTGATGGACAATTTTGGCAGTAGGGAGAGAGTGCGAGGGGCGGAGGTGATGGTCGGATGGATTGATGTTGGATCCCAGGCATAGCAGGCATGGCGGGGCATGGGCGGCAGGAGCAGCGGGTGAGGGGCGACTGGGGTTGGGCTATGCCACGGCTCGAGAGGAATGCTTTGGTAGTGGGCTGCGATTAGGCCCAAGGGTCACATGAGGGTCTGCATGGCAGGTTGTCGGCTGCTCGAATGGTACCTGACGGCACAAGATTTCACGGAGTACTTCCAGTGTTTAGAAAAATACGGGTTTTGCATTTTTTGAAGGTTGAATGACTTGCACTTTCAGAATGGGGAAGTGGTCGGAAAACCGGATAGATGAGGTCTGGCACACGGGTGGATACCGCGCAACCTGCGGCTAGAACTTCTAGCAACTAGACCGAAGCAGTTGCGATAAACGACGCATATCACATGGCAAAGTCAAATCACATTTCACAGGGCGTTAATTCATCGCAGCCCACCGATATGGTGAGATTGCTGTGTGAGGCCGCCTGAGCATCTTGTTTTCTTGCCATGCGGCGCAGCCTCTTCGCCGCAAGCCTTTCGGCTTTCCCGCCGTCTGAAACCAAATCCACCGGGTCCACATGGTTGACCGTGTGCTGCGCTTCTTTCTTGTAGGATAGGCAGCACCTAAATCGCTCGCATCGATCTCGCACGCTCATGAGTAAAGCGGCGAGCTCAGCCGTCGATGCACTTCCGGAACGCTGGTTGCCGTCGTCCGAGGATGTTTCATCACCACTGCCGCTCAGCATAGCTGCACTTGACGGAGTGTCGTGTGCATCTGTATCCGGTGCTGCCCCTTCCTGCTGCTTTGCAGTCTCATATGTAGTCATGTACCTGGCATGGATCCCACAGCATGTGCAACACACACGACACACAATGTCATGCGGATGGGCCAAGGTGCTTGGGCAGTGATGATAGCCAGCTGAGAGTTCAGAGCAGGGTAGGCCTGCCCTCTGCAGCTTACCGGTACAACGCCCTGTTCTTGATGATGATGGTGGCAGAGGGCGGCAGCACTGCCAGCCAGCGGCCCAGCAAAGGCAGCAGGCTGGACAGGGGAGCCTGCACCCAGGCAGCAAGGAGCTGGCAGTGCATGAGGCGACTAGATGTGTAATCAGACCAAACCACCTCAGCCCCACCCTCCCCTTTCCCTCCATCTCCACCTCCTCCTGCTGCTCCTCTTGCCCCTGACCCACACTGTCCCCAACCCTCCTTCCCTGTGCCCTGGCCCTGTGCTCCCTCCCACCTGGCCTGAGATGTCGATGAACACCTTGGTGAAGGGGCTGGCTGCACCCCCAGCCTGCTGCTGCCCTTGTTCCTGAGCCTGCTGCCCCTGCCAGGCATAGCCCAGTGCATTGGCCGCATGCACATCGTTGCCGTCCATGCGCTCAAATTGCACATGTGGGTGACTGCACGGAGCAGGGCAGATGCTAGTGTGTCTCAACACACCACATGGTAGATCTAGAGGAAGGCAGGGCTGGGAAGTGCATGCGCAGACATGCACGGCAAAAACCTCAGGCCCAACGTAAGCCAGCGGTCAAGGGGAGGGGAGGGGAGGGGAGGGGAGGGGAGGGGAGGGGAGGGGAGGGGAGGGGAGGGGAGGGGAGGGGAGGGGAGGGGAGGGGAGGGGAGGGGAGGGGAGGGGAGGGGAGGGGAGGGGAGGGGAGGGGAGGGGAGGGGAGGGGAGGGGAGGGGAGGGGAGGGGAGGGGAGGGGAGGGGAGGGGAGGGGAGGGGAGGGGAGGGGAGGGGAGGGGAGGGGAGGGGAGGGGAGGGGAGGGGAGGGGAGGGGAGGGGAGGGGAGGGGAGGGGAGGGGAGGGGAGGGGAGGGGAGGGGAGGGGAGGGGAGGGGCCTCACCGTGCACGGGCTACATCCACCACATGCTGTGAGGTATCCACCCCCAGCACCCAGCGGCAGCGCTTAGCCAGCATCCGTGTGGTGATGCCCGCATGGCACCCGATCTCCAGGCACACGTCGCCAGCTTCCGCATTGTGGACCGCTGCCTGCCGGTAGTCGTCTGTCAGGAAGGCAACCACCACCTGCTTCCGTGCCTGCGCCCACACACCTGACCAGGTTGGGGCCCACGGCCTCCACCACACTGCCACATGAGTGCCACCCTGGCACCGGCTGAACCCTGCTCCGGCCATGTCCTTGGTGCTCAATTGCCATGACCTCGGCCCTCAGTCCCACCCATGAATCCCCGCTCACTAGCCCCAGTGCTGGCCCTGGACCACTCCTTCTGGTCAAAGCTTAAATTCTGATACTCACTGGCAGCAGCCGCCTAAGACGTGCCGGCGTGACCCAGAAGCAGCTGTCATCCTCCATGTACCTTACCCTGCCACCATTACACTATAACGCATGCTAACAGGATTATGGGCTGCGTGGCAGCTGCTCGGCAGACAACTGTCTAGTAAATAAGAGCAGACCTGTGGTCTAACAGTATGCCATTGACCAGGGGCCAAGGACCCTAATGCACCTGGAGCATTGAGCTTACGGCTCACTTGTAGCGGAGGTCCTCGCCCATGAGCATAGGCCCGTCTACTATGGTGGCTCGTCCGTGGCCGCGGACATCCACCGCGTCACCTGTGTTCCACCCTGCTTCGGCACTGGAAGGCTGGCCGCTGCTGTCCCTGTGCATTTGGCTTTGGGGTGGGCGCAAGCGTTGTGCGGTGAGACGGTTGCAGTGCACCTTGAAAGAACGCATGGGCAAAGCGTGGCAAGGCACCGCACACTCTCACAAAAGCACTACATTAGCCGGCAACCGGCAGCCTGCATAAGTGAGCCTTTGACATTAGTGATCAGTTGCAGTCTTATTGTGGCTGCTAAAGGACCCAGTAGAGTACACTACAAACTGCAGGAGGTCACGAAGTAATGTGCATTACCTCTACCACTAAGGAAGTAAGGGCTTCAGCATGGTACGCATGACTCAGGGTCACCCCTCCCATTGAACCACCAACCCCCCTCACGGTAAGGGACAACGGCTTTTCCGGACTCATTTCTGCACGGGTTTACACGCGGATTGAAGCGTCGGAAAGCGGCTGCGCTCGGCCACACGCTGAGCTGATCGGGCATGTTGCCGGGTATGCGACCCCACCGAGCCTGCGGACTTGATGTACGCTGACCCAATATTTGTGAGTCCCTGATTAACGCGATGGATAGTGCGCGATGTGCGAGGAGCCCGACCCCATGTCCAACATCGTGACCAACATGCGCTGGCTCAGGGGCTCTGAAACTAGGCTCTGGGGCTCTGAAACTAGGAGGAGACCACAGTAAGAGCACAGCAGTGGCAACTGCATCAATCATTTGTTGATTGGGCTCCAAGAGGTGGGATAACCCTCCTCCATGCTGCCCACTCCGCTGATGTCCGTTTGACAACCATCAAACTAAATCAAACTCTCCAGCCTTGCGTCACTGGCTAGGGAACTCACTGTGAACCCCCTGCCAAGTTCTCATCTATTGTTGACAATTACCAAGAGGGGTTTTAGGAGCTGGCGTGTGCACATGCCTGCAGCATGCCGACATCCAAGTATCACCCCTACAAACGGCAGGAGGGCCAGGCTGCCCGCTGTGCGTGTTGTATGAGGTCTACGCCAGCTGGCAGCACTGGCTGGGTGGAGATCCATTCGGAGGGGAAGGCTGTGTAAGATGATGTTGAGAAAACTGGGCTCCATGCGTAAAGTGTACCGCAGCGGAGAACTCTGCATCCCGCGTTGTGGGTGTTGTTAGGCAGCACTTGAAAGGCCCATCGCGCAGAGCAAAACCGTTCGCGTGCCTGGCAGACTGCCGGTCACCGTGGGTGCCAGCAGCTCGGTCGCGCAGGCGCAGGCGCGACGCAGAGATAAGGCGTTCCGCGTTAAAATGACAACTCATCTCTCACCAGGCACGCCGCAAAGTCAAATGTCCCTTACGTGGTGGTTCAATGGGAGGGGTGACCTCAGGCGCTCCCAACATTCAAAAAATGACAGTAAACCGACCCCTGGTAGTAGGACGGCTGTAACTCTGCACTCACTGCGCCAAATTTAATGCTAGCTGGCTCAGTATGTAGCCAACCCAGCCAGCTACCTTTCACCCATCCAGAATAATCAACCAGTTAGTAGGCCGTGCACAGCAAAGCATCAAAGTTAGTGATTCAAATTTGAGCCGGTTCGGGGCATGTAGTCATCGCTGCGACCACCCGCGCCGCTTAGGTTGCTCTACACGAGCATGCGCATCGGCAGAAGCAGTCGGATCGGAAAACGGTTGCGGGAATGTGGCACTGAGCCTACCTTCTCCCCATACCTTGAGGGCAATGCCACAGCTCGACCATTTGGACTTACAACATGCTACATGATAGGTTAAGCTCATCTACGACAGTGTTACAAACGCTCATACTCAGATAAGGCAAAAGCTCACTTTGGTCTGTGACCCCCAACTACCTTAGCCAATCTCAAGGCCAGAGCCATGCAGCCAGTCGCACAACTCCACACCATGACCGAATCAGGACTCGGCTCCTCTGAGAGTTACACTCCCCTACATGCCATCCACCTGCGTGCAAAATTTCATAGCTCAACTGCCACCCCACAGCCCCGTGGCCCTGATTCTGCTTGGAGAACATGATGTCACTTTGAAGATGTCAAACTGACAGAGGCCTGGGCTGTCTAATGTGCTATTTGTTTCAAGAAACTCGCCAACGGGTCAAGAACAAACAAAATGTAGCCATTTTCTTGAGGGTGCAGCGGGTGCAACACAGTGGAGGACACAGTGGAGGACACAGTGGAGGAGGGGGTGTGTAAGCCGGTGATACCTTAGTGTGCGCCGACCCAAATGGTGTATTTGGCGGAAGCGAGTACATTTATATGTTCCAAACACCCCGTCAAGGTGCCCTGCACGCCCGGCAGGCATCGCGTTGGGTGTCAGCCGGACATTGCATTTGTGCACAACCAGCTCACTACGCTAGGTAGACGGGGTCACAGCGATGTGGCTCACCGTGCCAAGGATACCCGTCTCGCCGCTGTGATTTGTTCGCGGGCACATGTGGCAGTACGCGAGCAAAGACTCCAATGGCTTGCGCTGATGGTCAAATGACGCGCATTGCTTCGCAGAGTTCAATGTGATAAACGGTATTGAAAACGGTGTAGAATTGAGAGAGTATCTGCATGAACATTACCAACCCCATGTTGGGAGGCCCTGACGCATGACTACGCATGGCACGCATGGTTGACAGTTAAGGACAGCCAGGGTAGTTTGCCTCACCCGTAACAAGCGACTCAGCCGTAATGCTGTTGGCAGCGCCACAGCCGTTTTGCAAGCTATGGTGAGTGATGGCAGAAGCACAGAATACACCTCCGCTGGTCGTAAGCAAGGCAGGGTTGAAAAGGGTGAACTACAAGAGCAAGGGCTGCGTGATGCGAGGTATTGGAGTCTTGGTTCACCCGTGCCAGAAACAGGGCCTCCTCGTCCTGCTTAAGCTTAGTTTTGGGATTTTCCGAACGCCTCCTTGAAGCGACGCACCGCTTCCAAGATGTTTGCGCGGTTTCCAAACGCACTTGCTCGCACAAATCCCTCCCCTGCAAAACATCATCAATCCAAACATCAGGCCCCTCAACAAGCAGAACTTTACATACCCGCTGCATGCCGCGTGCCGCTGCTAGGAACCGTTGCACATGTAAGGAGCTATGTCGTGGTCGTGGCTGGCGCTGTTCGGACACTAACCTGCCGGTCCGAACCCTGATCCCGGCGTGGTCACAATGTTGCACTTCTCCAGGATCTCCGAGAACACATCCCTGCGCGCTCAGGGTCGCAGGGCAGCAAACCCCAGCTGGTTGACTCGCAACATAACATGCTGGCATCATTGGGATATGATGCTTTGCTGAAAGCGCACACCACCACCCCTGAGCACCAGACATCAGTTCAGCCAGTCCAGCCCCTTCAGCCCTCCGCAAGGGCCAGGCGGTGACCCTTTACCCCTCCCAGAGGTCAGCAGCAACACAACCCACATGACCAAGGTGATAGCTGCACATGCACCAGGTGCTAGGTAAGGCCCATGCAAGCAAGCGCACTGTTACAGCCGTGGCTTTGCTCAACTGCTGCTGCTGCTGCTAGCGCTGTTGCTCTTGTGCCCACCCACCATGAGGCCTTCCCAGGGAAGCCCACCCAGACATAGGGCGCGTCCCTGCCGCCGTACACGCTGAACCCCATCTCCTCAAAGGCTGATCGCAGGATGGCTGCGTTCTCCTTGTAGAAGTTCACCAGCGTGTTCATCTCCTTCAGCCCCTCTGGCTGCAGCCGCCAGGGACAGGGGGTGGGCAGGTCGGGTCAGGTTAGGGCAAGGGGATGATAGGCAGGTGGGCAGTGTAAGAGGTCATTGACTGCAGCATGCCAACCAGGGTTCAGCCCTGCAGCTGGCAGTCAGACATGGCTGCGTGTGGATAGGGGCGTCTGCCTCACAGCCAACCCTACTCACCTATCTGCTACCAGCCACTGAGCATGCCTGTCTGAGACACAAAAGGAAAGTCTGGATGCATGCTGGTTCAGTTTTGGTCAAGCAGTATGCAGAGAAGTGGTGGTAGGTGCATGGCACCCATTGGAGATCAAGGCGTCCATGTGGTTGGGGAGGAGGCCGGTAGGACCGTGTAGGTGGTTAGGTGGACAGCAGCACAGGGGCAACGGTGGCAGACGGAGGGAGGATGTGGCGGTGGGTGACTGGGTGCAACACTGAGGCAACGGGAGGAAGTTGGACGACCCACGTAACGAGGTTCAAAGGGACACATGCAGGTGTTGTGGATTTCAAGGGAAGCAGAAAAGGTGAACCATGAGCAGGGCTGTGTAGAGGCCTTGCACCAGTGCCCAGCAATCCACAGCTGGCCAGGTCAGGGGCAGGGGTTCAGGCAGGCGGGGCCAGTGTGCAGGGCTAGCTGTGCAGGAGTGCTGCAGTGGACCCCACCTGCAGGCAGGCCAGGCCACCGGCTTGCACGATGTTGGAGGCCCCATTGAAGCATGTGGTCATCATGCGGTTCCAGTCCGTGTGCACTGCGGTGCCGTCCTGCAGGCAAGGCAGGGGTGGGTCAGCACATGGGACTGCTGAGGGCCAGTGAGGAGATGCTGGTAGTGCTGGTCGCTGGTGGTGAAGGCAGAAGGAGGCAGGCGAGGCAGGCAAGGCAGAAGGAGCGACAAAAGCAGGGCGAGGCAGGGAGGGAAGGGTGTGGTCATGTACGACGCAGCATGACATGGCCTTGTGTGAGGGTAGCTCGATAGGGCAGGCATGGCGCAAGCCAAAGGCATGGCGTGAGCCTGAGCATATGGGTGGTGTGTGGCCTGTATGCCTGCATGAGGGCACGCACCGCGTATTTCAGGGCTTTGGGCACCACTGTCCACCCTAGGCGGACGCCTGTGAAGCCCGCGTACTTGGAGAAGGAGCAGGTCTCAATCGCTACCTCGTCAGCCCCTGCGCAGCCCAACCGCAGACACTTTGAGCTGGAAAGGTGGTGCGGCGGCAGGGAAAGGAGAGAGTAGGGGAAGAAGAAGAGGGGAGATAGAGGAAAGGGAGGTGGGGAGGGGGAGGAGGGGCAGGGATCAGGAGTGGGAGGGAAGGGTGGTGAGGAGGCTAGGCACTGCGCAGCAACCATTGTCGCTAGTGCTGGGATGTCAGTCTCCGGAGGGGAGGCGCACCTAGCAAACTGTACTCTACTCTGCTTCACTCTAACTAAGGTTGGCATCACCTGGGATTTCATAGATGGTGCGAGGGCAGTCAGGGTTCTGGATGTACAGGGCGTAGGCAGCGTCATACACCTGAAGCCACAGGCACAGACACAGGCACAGGCCAAACATGCTGTGTGTTATAGCAAGGCAGGCTTGGACTGGACCTGCATGGCAAAGAGGTGGTAAGGCTGGTTGACGAACTATTGAGCCGCTACTAGGGAAAAGAGGTGGTAAAGCAGGTTGAGAGTTTGTTTGGCCGCTGCTTGAGCTTTGGTGAGAAATGTAAGGTAAGGTGAACAGCACGTATACACACACACAGTTCATGCTTACATCGACCCTCCATGGGGTCAAGCACGGGCCCTGCCAGGGTTGCCTGCATGGCTGCCGCCTAGCCTGCCCTGCGGCCCTCCAGCTGCTCCCTGACCCTAACCCTGATGTCACTCCTAATTCCACAAACTCTGCCCTGTGCTGCCAGCGCCTTATGCCAGCGCCTCATGCCAGCGCCTCATGCCAGCGCCTCTACCTCCCTGCCAGGCTCATGCAAAGCCTTACCAGGATGGAGCCGTTCTTCTTTGCAAAGGCAACCAGCTCAGTGAGCTGGGCTCTGGTGGCCGCAGCGCCAGTCGGGTTGTTTGGGGAGCAGAAGAAGATGACGTCAGTGCGCTTGGCCTGCACTCAGCCAGCAGCCGCAGCCAGGGCCTGGTGCCTGGCCCACTGGGGGTATGGTGCCGGGCCGAGTCGTAAGGTGCACTGACCATGCGGCAGCTGGGGTCAGCAGCTGGGGTCAGCAGCTGTGGTCGGCAGCTGTGCCTGGCAATTTGCTGTTGCTGCTATTTGGCAATAACTTGCTGTGTGGTACCTTGGAGAGGTCAGGGAAGAAGTCGTTTTCAGGGCGGCACACCATGTACTCGATGTTGTCAAAGCCAGTGCCATTGTGTTGGCCGGTCATGCCCATCATCACGCTGGTGTCCACATACACTGGGTAGGAGGGGTCCTGGTGGTGGCAGCAGGGCAGAAGTCAAGGGGTGGGCAGGCAGGCAGGCAGGCAGGCAGGCAGGCAGACAGGCAGGCAGGCAGGCAGGCAGGCAGGCAGGCAGGCAGGCAGGCAGGCAGGCAGGCAGGCAGGCAGGCAGGCAGGCAGGGTCCATTAGCCACAATGTTACTCGTCATCCCTCCTCACTGTTGAGTCTGCCTCTGATCATGCTCTACGCTGTGCACGCTCACTTGCACCGCCACCGTGGTCTTCGCCCCGAACATCATTTGGATGCGTGCGATGTCACACTTGGAGCCGTCGCTGACGAAGATCTCATCCGCGGCGCGCATCCCGGGATAGAAGGTGACAGCCAGGGCCTCGCGGAGGGCGCCCTGTCCCTGCTCGGCCCCGTACCTGGTCCAGGAGCGGCAGCACAGCCACGCGGCCTAAGGACAACTCTGGCCCGCCTCCCTGCTGGATGCACCCTGACACCAAGACCTCAAGGCCCCAGCCCCGAATCTGATGCTGCTGCAGACCTTAACCCTGGCCCCTAGCCTAGGAGCCCTTTTGGTCCCCTAGCCACAAGATACCCATCCGCCTACTCCCTGCAGCCCAGCGCACCACCTAGCCATGCGGTGAGATTAGGCCAGGTAAGCATGAGCACGCATCCCAGCCCATGGTATATGCAGTATGCACTGATGCTTTGTCAACCATCCCCCATGCCACTTGATCCAACCAGTGCTGGCCCCACGCCCCAGCCCTGCTGCCTGCAGCACCCGCCAACGACTTGACTCCCTGACGCAGCATTGCAGCCATGCCGCCCAGCGATGAGACTGGCATTAGAAAAGCCCTGCTTGCTGCACACAAGACCTGCCCTGCTGTCAACTTTAGTTCGCTACACCCAAGCTGTTCCAGCTCCCTTGGTGTGCCCTGCAAACTCTTGGCCCAGACCGCTGGCTACTGTGCCCTCTGCATGCGCCCTCCTCCTCCCCCTCTCCCTCCTCCCTCCCTGTGCCCCAGGCCTCTCACCCGCTGTACCCCTCTGGGGTGGCTAGGCCAGCTGCTGCCTTGGCCATGGCGTCTGCAATGAACTGAGGCAGTGGCTCAGTGGTGTCGCCAATGCCCAAGCTGATGACCTTGGCGTCAGGGTGCTGCTCCTGGTGGGCTTTGCGGCGTCTGGCAATCTGCAGAGCGGTTTGGGAGCAAGGCAGCAAGGGCTGAAAGGCACTGAAGATGGGGCTGCCTGCTGCTGGGATTCATGTTGGTTAGGGCACTTGCCTCAGGAAAGAGGTAGCCAGCACGCAATTTGCCAAAGTTCTCATTCCTGTCCACATTCACCGTGCCTGCACGACCCCAACCTTGAGCATGTGATGCATACAGTGACCGACAGCAACATGCTGTTGCCATCACTTACCAAGGCGTTCGGGAGCGGCAACGGCCTTGATACACAGGCCTACCCGGCGGCTTCTGTTGTAGGCCCTGAAGCCGCAAACAAGCTTGTTACGTATACTAACCGCACAATCGCGCACAAAAGCATTGTGGACCTCACCCGCAGCGGGCACCAGCAGAAGAGTTGCATTTGTTCAGCAACCCCGTGGCCATGATTGCTAGACAGCACCAGCGAAGCGAGAAGAGGAAAGGGGGCGAAACAGGCCAACACGCGAAAGGTTGCCCAACGGAAAACCGGTATGCGAGAGGGCGAGGCCGTACGCGAGAGGCGGTTGAAGATGCAAACTACAGCACTGTTTACATGCGCGTGCTACCCGCTTACAGCCCCTTAGCCATCTCCTGCCGCCAAATGGCCACGAGGGATATGCTGCCATGGACAGGAGGCAGGTCGGGAGGCACTGAGCGGAACCTGTCGCCGGGTGCTAGTTTGAAAGCATCTGTGTTGTTGCATAGGACCACAAGCTCGACAATATCTGGCGCTGTTTAATTGTTCACGTTGCCAAAATTGTTTTCTTTCAATGAACCCCGTCACAAAACTGCACCTGCATCTCCAGGCTTCTCACCCCACTGGCATCCCACCAGCACACACAGCCGCTTCAACCAGGTTTTCCTGCCCTTGCCACATCTGCTAGCGCCATGCAGCCTGTACATTGCAGGAGCTGGAGCACAAGCTGGACTGAGGAAGGGGCTGACCAGCACCACAGCTTTTCAGTGGCTTTGACCAGGCTGTGTCATAGTGCAGGTGCCACTGCTGACCTGAACTGTGTCATGGAGATTGGTTTTTGCACGATCAGGGCTTGGGGCTTTGTTGCCAACAGGTAAGGCTGTTGTTCAAAAGTGCACGTGCAGGTGAAGTTGCTGTTGGTGCTGTTGTCGCTGCTGCCCCCAGCGCCCTTCCCACACAGCCACAGCATCAAAAGCAAACTGCTGAGTGTTGCAACCAGACAGGCACTATCGTGTTGCTGGCGTCCCTGCCGCCACCCTGTTGCTCTCATGTTAACTCTCACAGGGGTGGCTCGCCATGGCGCTAGAGCCGTAGACGCCTTAGCTCAAAACGGTTGGCCAGGTTGCCTGCTAGCCCCTGCTTGCAAGCAGTGCTAGACATAGAAGTTGGTACGGTCGCTGGTGGCGCCCACCTCCTTCAGCTTCTTCAGGATGCGAGTGTAGTACTCCTGCAGGTGCACAGCCAGGCAGCCATGGTGTGGGGCGCAAGCACGCTGCTGTTTGCCTAGCTCAGATGACTGTGCCAGCCAGGCAGGCAGGCAGGTAGGGAGCCAGCTGTTGACTGTCCAGCCCACCAGATAGCTAGCGATCCATCCAGTCCTGTCAATCGATACGACCATTGACTGACTCACATACTCCAGCTATCCTGCCAACAAACCTGGGCAAAGCAACCCCCCAGCCTTTGTTCCTGCACTCTAGGGAGCAAGACTGGTAGGCACTCCTACGGGACGCAGCCCCTGCAGCTGCAGCACTCTCTGCACTGCACCACGAAGCCCACCAGCCACAACCTTGGGGCTGGCTCACACGGAGCAAGCCACCAGACTATCCCCTGCCCCCATCACAGCCCCTGCCCCTGCCTGTGTCTGCACACTGCCTCTGGCCCTTAGTGCTGCCCTTAGGCTCCTGGCGTGCACCACAGCCCCGGCCCGCCTTACCTTCAAGTAGTCCTCAAGGCTCTGTACGCTGCTAGGCTCCACACCCAGAAGCTTGAAGGTGTCGTCCATGGGGGCTGCCCACACCTCATTGTTGGACAGCACCTCTGCAAACGCCTATAGAGGCAGGGACAGAGGGGCTGCTGGGGACCACGCCACCTTAAGGTGTGACCTCAGGTCGCCAGGGGCTGTGGGGCTCCTCCTCCTGAGCTGCCCACCCATGGTCACCCAGAGCCACCTTCATGGCTGACTGACTTGTTGGCCCTGCTTGGCCAATCCTAACCCTTCCCTTTCCATCCCAACTGACCCTGACCCTGACCCTGACCCTGCCTCTGACCCTGGCCCTGCCTCTGACCCTGATCTTTCCATCCCCACTGACCAAGCGGTCTGAGGCATCCTGAGCCCACTGGAATGCTCGCAGCAGGGAGCGTGCGCGGCGCAGCAGCCAGGTGGGCACGGTGGTGACCGAGGCGCGGCTGTCACTCAGCCTCTCACACAGCTCAATGACCTCCTGGGTGCTCCAGGCCTTAGGCCCAGCCAGGGTCAGGGTGCGGCCCACTGCCTGGTCGCTCCTGCGCACAAGGCACCAAGCCAGCTGAAAGATGCTGGATCAGCTTAAATCGTGGTTGGGGGGTCAGGAAGGAGAGTACCCAGCAGGGAGCAGGGCAGAAGAGAGTATACGGGGCCAGGGGTGGTGGAAGGGAGGGGCAGGCCTGGCTGGGCGACAGCCCCTGCCCACAAGCTTCAGAGCAGCTTGTTGCAGAGCTGGTGAGGGCACAGCCATTGCTGGTTGCGCCAGTACGGCAGGCGAAGGCAGCGTGAGGTGAGGGATGGACCGACCTGAGCGCTGCCAGAGCCAGGCGTGCCACATCCAGGCTGTCCATGTAGGCAATGCGGGACTGGTCGTTGGTGCCCCACACGCTGCGCTCCTCCAGCAGGGGCACGGCGTAATTGCCAATCACTGCCTGCGAGGGTGGCATTGGGAGTGGTTGGCAGAGGATGGCAATTGGATGAGGGCAGCAGGGCCAGCGCCATCGCAGATCAAGGCTGGACGGGCAGGTCAAGGCTCGCGGGCAGCAGCAGTGAGGGATGCAGGGCGGGTTCGAGCCCAGCGCATTCATGGCTGTGGCTATCACAGCTTAGCCTGTCAGTTGCTGCTGCTAGCAATCCTGATCCTACTACCCACTCTGTCCCTCCAAATCTAAGACCAGGTCAAACCCCGCCCCTCTACAATGTGCTGGGAGACTGCTGACTTTGCTGCCTACTGGCCTCCTAGGCGAAATTCTGGCTACGCAACCCCAGCCACCCCACTTGCCCAACATCACCGTGGAGGCTGGCCCGTGCGATGCTGTACAGCTGGTTGACCTGAGAGGCTGACCTGGTGGAAGCCACACAGGCGCAGGGTGGTGTGTGGGACGCCGGAGTCCTCCAGGAACTTCTCAGTGGCTGCCTTGATGTTCATCAGCGGCACCTGCAGGGCCAGGCAGCAGCTCATGCGCCTCACTAGGGCAGTGCCTGGGCAGGTTGGGCTGCAGGGTCAACAGGGAACAGCAGGGAGCAGCCCGCACTGCCAGCCACCACCCTCTGCTGGTCGCAAATCACAATGCTGTGCTGAGGCCCACCCTGGAGGTGACAGCTGGGTGACATCATGCAGCAGAGGAGGTGGGTGGGGCACTGACATGCAGCTGGGACACTGCCTGCGCCACCCTGGATGAGGGCAATGGGCTGAGGCTTCCATGCCACCGCACAGCCAAGGGGGAACTCCTCTGGGATAGCTGCTGGCCCATTGTGGGACTCACCTGGGGGTGCTGCTCACAGCCAAAGATGGAGAAGAACAGGTAGCGCTGGATGCCCAAGGCCTGCATTAGCACATGGTGACATGCGGCATGTGGTGCAATGACTGATCTGGGGCTGATTAGAATCAAGCTGCTTACCCAGAGCACATGCGGCATGTGGCGAACAAGCAAGAGGTGCATGGCTAGGTCAATGAGCTGATGGCCTCTCATGCTGTTCTGGCAGGTGCAAAGTATGATGGATTGGAAGGTTGGCACTTACTTTGACAGCGTCGTCTGCTCCTGCAATGGACCAGTGCATGGCAAAGGTGCTGGTTGTTCCTGTCAGTTCTGTCCATCATGTTTACCTGAGCGCACTGGATGAGCGCCACCTTGCCCTCCCAGTCAACTTTTGTGGCTGACTCCTCAGGTCTGGCTGTTGCACAGTCAATGATGGCGCTGATGCCCACCAGGGTGGCAGGCAATGATGACGGGTCGTTCAAGTCCGCCTGCCTTGGCCACAAGCAAACAGGCTAGTCATATGCAAGCCTCGCAAACCACATCTGTAATGACAGACCTGCTCGCAAGGATAAAAGCGCAAGGTGTACTGTCAAGGCTCACCTGAACCGTGGTCGCGCCCCATTCCCGCAGAAAGTCAGCAGGATTTTGACGCGGGCGGACGATGCAGCGAACGCTATAGCCCTCGTCTAAAGCCCGTCGGACCACTTGTCGCCCCAAGGTTCCCGTAGCACCAACCACCAGGATTGTATTCTTAGGGACCGGGGTCTCAGCCAGAACAACTACGCTCCGCAACCGGGACTGCCCTGCTTGACGCAGTAAAAGCGCGATTGCCGTGAGCCACAAACTGCCATCTTGGACATCTTGGCAGAGCTGCACAACGCACCACGGTTGGACATAGCGCTGCGCAACACCCTGCGCGATGCACCGCGCACGCCCAAAAAGGCCCGGGGTCCAGACATTGCAGAGTGCTGCATCCCACAGCACTTGCTGATCTGGTTGACGGGCCGGGGTGTCGCTAGTTCGTGGCTTGCGAATGCGCGGGTCACGATTGCTAGGCATGCAGGCCTACACATGCAAGTAACCATGCATCCAGAAAGATATCTCGAGTGCCCGACGCTTAGGTGACACATGCAAAAGACGAAATCTATAGTGTATTCGATGTGTACACACTGCTGTTGGAGTAGGAGCAGCAGCCATGCCCATCAAGCATCTCCGGTCACGGGGTTGAGCATGACAGAGTACTCGGTTACCTCTGGGTGCAGTGCTGCCGCCACTGACTCCGCCGCACCGCAGCAGTGAGGCACCCCAGCCTACAAGGTTACAGAAAGCCACCATCACCTTCATCCCGCAGATTAGAGAGAAGGTAGCCATAGCATTATACTTGCCGGTAGTGTATACTACCGGTGCATGGTGCCTCGGCCAATGGCCTGCCTCAAACACGGTCACAAACCTCCCACTATTGACCACCGACCCTGGTCAACGGCCTTGCATGGACGCACAATAGCAAGCGCATGAACGTCCATACATGTTCACAGAGCACGTGCGTCCTAGTCTTAACCCTAGCAACACCGCACGAGCAACATTGGACACTAAGGCACAAGACAGAGCATTGTGATGTACACTGAGATCTATCAATCTGAAGTACACCGTCACACCTAACAAAGTGACATTGGGGTCACGGTAAGTCATGCCAGCAAAGCACATGCACAGTAAGAACCAGGACGCCAACTCCAGAGAGGCAACGGCTGGCTCCCACTGCCACATAGGGCTGCCGGCTTGGTTTCAACCCTTAACCTCTGGCTGGCCTGGGGCAAGCTAGTCTGGGTAGGTGAAGCTGGCCTGGGCTGTCAGCTGCCCACTGTGTAGGGGGAATAGGCTCTGTCACGCCTTTGCCCTCTGCAGCCTCTTCCTCCACTCCCCTCCCTCCTCTTCTTCCTTCCTCTTCAAGCCTACTCCCTTGACCAATTGAGCTTGACCTGGGCAGGACCCTACACACCCCTCTCCCTGAGACCGCCTCCCATCCCCCGTTCAGCTGTGTCAGTGAGGCTCACATGGCGGCTGCTGCTACTGCTGTCGCTGCCGCTGCTGCTGCCGCTGCTGCTGCCGCTATCCTCCACTATGGCTGGCTATGCTGCAGATGGCAACCGCTACCTGCATGCCTGATGCCTACCCCAGCCTCAATGCGTCACTCGCACACCATGCCAGTCATAACCAGCTTATTGATCCACGTGTAAATGTGGTGGAGCATGTATGGGAGCTTTTGCATAGAAATGGCTGAAATCGACCACGCATTTGTGTAGCCATGCCGTAGGGCATCTCCAGGCAGCCACACCCCACGCCTCACATCTCCCCTGTGGCGCCACCAGCACCGCCACCGTCGCCATCATTGCCACCATTTCAACACCTCAGGCCAGGCCAGGTCACCCGGTAGCCTCGGCGGCTGCTGAGCTGGATTGCTCGCCGCCCTGTTGCTCAGCAAATACTGTGAGCAGCAGCAGCAGCAGCAGCAGCAGCAGCAGCAGCAGCAGCAGCAGCAGCAGCAGCAGCAGCAGCAGCAGCAGCAGCAGCAGCAGCAGCAGCAGCAGCAGCAGCAGCAGCAGCAGCAGCAGCAGCAGCAGCAGCAGCAGCAGCAGCAGCAGCAGCAGCAGCAGCAGCAGCAGCAGCAGCAGCAGCAGCAGCAGCAGCAGCAGCAGCAGCAGCAGCAGCAGCAGCAGCAGCAGCAGCAGCAGCAGCAGCAGCAGCAGCAGCAGCAGCAGCAGCAGCAGCAGCAGCAGCAGCAGCAGCAGCAGCAGCAGCAGCAGCAGCAGCAGCAGCAGCAGCAGCAGCAGCAGCAGCAGCAGCAGCAGCAGCAGCAGCAGCAGCAGCAGCAGCAGCAGCAGCAGCAGCAGCAGCAGCAGCAGCAGCAGCAGCAGCAGCAGCAGCAGCAGCAGCAGCAGCAGCAGCAGCAGCAGCAGCAGCAGCAGCAGCAGCAGCAGCAGCAGCAGCAGCAGCAGCAGCAGCAGCAGCAGCAGCAGCAGCAGCAGCAGCAGCAGCAGCAGCAGCAGCAGCAGCAGCAGCAGCAGCAGCAGCAGCAGCAGCAGCAGCAGCAGCAGCAGCAGCAGCAGCAGCAGCAGCAGCAGCAGCAGCAGCAGCAGCAGCAGCAGCAGCAGCAGCAGCAGCAGCAGCAGCAGCAGCAGCAGCAGCAGCAGCAGCAGCAGCAGCAGCAGCAGCAGCAGCAGCAGCAGCAGCAGCAGCAGCAGCAGCAGCAGCAGCAGCAGCAGCAGCAGCAGCAGCAGCAGCAGCAGCAGCAGCAGCAGCAGCAGCAGCAGCAGCAGCAGCAGCAGCAGCAGCAGCAGCAGCAGCAGCAGCAGCAGCAGCAGCAGCAGCAGCAGCAGCAGCAGCAGCAGCAGCAGCAGCAGCAGCAGCAGCAGCAGCAGCAGCAGCAGCAGCAGCAGCAGCAGCAGCAGCAGCAGCAGCAGCAGCAGCAGCAGCAGCAGCAGCAGCAGCAGCAGCAGCAGCAGCAGCAGCAGCAGCAGCAGCAGCAGCAGCAGCAGCAGCAGCAGCAGCAGCAGCAGCAGCAGCAGCAGCAGCAGCAGCAGCAGCAGCAGCAGCAGCAGCAGCAGCAGCAGCAGCAGCAGCAGCAGCAGCAGCAGCAGCAGCAGCAGCAGCAGCAGCAGCAGCAGCAGCAGCAGCAGCAGCAGCAGCAGCAGCAGCAGCAGCAGCAGCAGCAGCAGCAGCAGCAGCAGCAGCAGCAGCAGCAGCAGCAGCAGCAGCAGCAGCAGCAGCAGCAGCAGCAGCAGCAGCAGCAGCAGCAGCAGCAGCAGCAGCAGCAGCAGCAGCAGCAGCAGCAGCAGCAGCAGCAGCAGCAGCAGCAGCAGCAGCAGCAGCAGCAACCCCCCATCATCATCAGCAGCAGCAACACCCCATCATCATCATCAGCAGCAGCAGCAGCAGCACACTGGGCAGCAGGAGCAGGGACTGAGACAGTCACTGTGTCAGGCAGTGGGGGCAGGCTGTCTCCAGCAGACGCAAGGCCATGGCTTGGCCCCCTCCTGCGGTGGCGGCTTAACTACCACTGAGCCAGGCAGGCAACCACTGGTGGCGGTGAACATCAAGCGGACAGCAGCAGCAACATCAGAGGGCGGGAGGGGGAGCGAGGGAGCAGGGCAAGGAGCAGCAAAGCTGGGGCTTGGCCACACGGAGGACCAGGGCACGTGAATCAGATATGCTTGCCCAGCTAGCAAGGCTGGTTTCACCAGTGGTCAGTGATGGGACGGAGCCAAAGCTCGGGCTGTGGCTAGTTGTGGGCAGAGGTTCCCCGCTGAGACTCGATCCCTGGCCCTCAGCCCTTCACCTCCCTTCCACCCGCCCCAGTAGCTGTCCGGCCTTCCATCTCACACCCTCTTCACACCCTTCGCTTCACAAACAGCAAACCAGACGACCTTTCCTCCCCACCCACCCACCCACCCACCCAACCCTGTCCCTCGTGAGAGAGCCCCCCTCCCCTCGACCCTTCCCCCTCCCCCTCCCCCTCCCTCGCCCTCCCCAGGCTGCACCACACAGCACCTCCACACCACGGCTCAGCACACCCCCTGCCGCACCTGAGGGTAACTCTGCAGCTACCTTGCCCGCCTCAGCTGCTGTGCCTGCCTGCTGTGCAGCCGCTTGGGACGCCGCCTGAGCAGCCGCCTGGGCCGCTATCAAGGCGTCACCGTCGCCACGCTGCAGCGGGTTGCTGCCCAGCAGCCCCAGCCTGCACAGCACAGCAGCCAGGAGAGCTCAACACGACCACGGGACACCGCACCAGTGTTACCAAAAACGGCCGGAATTTCGGCGACAGAATCTTCCACGATTTCTCGTTTTGTGACTTTTGAGCTGAAATAAATTCACTCTGGGAAAGCAGGCCTTCTCAGACCAGTTGCACCCTCAGCCCTGAGGCTGCCCCAAGGCTGCCAGCCCTGAGCCAGCATCTGAGCACCTACACAAGCTCCTGGCGCTATTAAGCTGTTTGTAGGTTCTTGGCTATGACGGAGACTAATGGGCGGATGTCAGGTGGGCCTAGGGGTCAGTCATGCCACTGACAATCAGCTTGATGTCGGAGGCGGTCAGTTTATGCCACTGACAAACAGCATGATGTCGGAGGCCAAGCTGTTGCGGGTACATTACGGTCAAGGCTGGGGCGAGAGTTGCGGTAAACGTTGAGGCACATCCATCCAAGACTTGTCGACACCTCGAGACTTGGCCGAGGCTGTACTCTGGACGTTAACAGCGCTGGCCCAGACATTATGCCACTGACAACCCGTTCCTTGTCAGGACACTGAGCTACGTCATTGACTTGAGCGGGCAAAGTGTCGACCAGGACGGGGATATAACAACCTGTGGCTTTCACTTCTTTGTAAGGGGAAGGATAACCCGTTCCTTGCCAGGACACCATTGCTGCCAGGGTGAGGCTCACGGTGCGTTGCCCAGACACAGCTGGTCCCGCATCCCCTGCCAGCCCCTCCTGCCCAAACCCCTCCTGCCGCCCCCTCCCCTTCCTGCACCCTTCTCCTCCTTCTCCCTCCCCATCCTGACTCCCTCCCTCCCCCTCCCAGCCCAAACCACCTCTCACCCCCTGCCCCCTCCTGCTCCCCCAACCCCCTCCCCCTCCCCTCCCCCCACCCCTCCCCCCACCTCCCTCACCTGCCATACTTCAGGACGTACTTAGGGTACAGAATGTCTGTGATGAGTTCAGGGGGCAGGCTCTCAGTGCAGGGGTCGAACACCCCCTCCTGCCCCTCGCCCTGCACCAGACCGGCCGCACAGCCAGCTCAACAAGCCGCTTTTACAGCCGCTCAACCGCCAAACAGCCGCTCAACAGCTCCTCAACAGCCAGCTCAACAAGCCACTCACGCTGCAGCGCTAGGCACAGGCCCCAGGAAGGGAGCAGCAGGGTGCATCTGGCACTACGTGCACCTCTGCGTGATTCCCAGCCAAGGCAAAACTGCCACCTCTTGGTCCAGCGAGCAAGGCCCACCAAGGCCCACCAAGGCAAGCCAAGGCGAAGCCCTTTGGAGCCCTTCGCAGCCCCTTGGAGCTCTTTGCTGCCCAGCCAAGGCGAAACTGCGCCCTCTGCGTGGAACCCTTGGTCCAGCAAGCAAGGCCCACCTGGCCCTCACTGTCGGGCTGGCGGTGCAGGCGCCTGGCGCGAGCTGCCCCTAGCCGCTCCATGCTCTGCTCCAGGCTCCACACCACGTCCAGCTTGCCACGCCCCTGACGGTGTGTCAGCTTGCGGTACTGACCCACCCTGCAGCCGCAAGCCAGGCACTGCAAGGCCTCACCGGCCCTGCGCCCCTAACCACCCACATGAGAAGAACTCTCCTCCCCTCCCCTCCTCCTCCTCTTCCCTCCTGCTCTCCCTCGTCCCTCCTGCTCCTCCTTTTCCCTTCGCATCCTCTTCCCTCCTCTTCTTCCCTCCTGCTCGTCATTTCATCATGCAATCGACATTGGTGCCCCCCTTCAGCCATCCCTCCCCCTCCCCCCTCTAAAACTCAACCTGGAGTCAGCTCTGCTCTGCCCGACAGGGGGCAAGGGGTGGGGTGCTGGCAGGGGCTGCGGTCGGTGTGTCTGCGGGCTGTTGCAAGCTCACGGCCTCATGCACCATGCACCTCCCCGCCCACAGCTCCAGGCTCGCTGGTTGGTGACCCCACTGCTGCCCCCCTGGTCGCCAGGGCATCGAGGCAGGGAGGGGAGGGTCCTTTCCCCCCCCACCCACCCACCCACCCCACCCACCCACCCCACCCACCCTCCCCACCCACCCACCCATCCACCCTCCCCACCCACCACTGTGACTCCTCGAGCTTCTGCCAGGGTGGGGTGCGGGCGCGCAGCTTGACGGCGGTGATGTCCTCCATCTCCAAATCGCTGAACTCGCTGCCTTCACTGCAGTACCTGCACAGCACCAGCAGCAGCAGCAGCAGCAGCAGCAGCAGCAGGTCCCACACGACTCGTCATCGTCACTGTGAGCATCAGGGTGGGCCAAGAGGGACTGCTGCCTGCCTTGTGCTGGTGATAAGGCAGGGGCGGGCTACTGCTGCGCTGCTGCTGGAGTTCCTGGCCTTGGCCTGCACCCCTTTGCCTGTAGCGACAGCGACAGCGTGTGGTGAGGACAGCGGGTGAATGAAGGAGGGTAGGGCGGGGCGGAGAGGAGGGGGTAGACCTAATGAGGCGATGCGCGGAACAGAAACAGGGGCTTTTAAAAGGGCGGAAAGGAGAAGTTGTCTAAATCAGGCAACTGTTTGTGTGCAAGCAGCTGCTAGGCAGGGTAGGTATGCTGGGGAGGGTTATGAGGACCACCTAGCAGGCAGGCAGGCAGGGGGGCAGGGGCAGGGGGCCAAGCAGGGGGCAGGGGGTGGGGCAGGGGGCCAGGCAGGGGGCAGGGGGGGCGATGTGGGGAGGGTGATGTGGAGCACCTAGAGGCAGGCAGGCAGGGGGGAAGGGGCAGGGGGTGGGGCAGGGGGCAGGGGGCCAGGCAGGCTGCTTGGCTCACCCAGCCTCAGATGCACGTTGACCCTGGCCGTTGTTCTTTGCTCCTTCCTCCACCATCCTGCAGCAGCAGTGGGAAAGCAGTGACATGCAGCAGCAGCGGGGCAACACAGGGGCAACACAGGGGCTGTTGAGGCCCTCATCACCCTCCCCACCAACATCATCATCATTACCATCACCATCGTTACACAGCAGTCGCCTGTCGATGTTGCTGCACCACACTCGTGTTCAACAGGTTGGATATGTCTCCATGCCATGTCCCCAACAAGCTGCTGTTGCTGATGATGAAGGTAGGGGCAGCACAACAGCTGCTGCTGATGATGATGGTGGGGATGATGGTGCTGATGGTGATGAAGGCGGGGGCAGCACAACAGCTGCTGCTGATGATGATGGTGGGGATGATGGTGCTGATGGTGATGAAGGCGGGGGCAGCACAACAGCTGCTGATGATGATGATGGTGGGGATGATGGTGCTGATGGTGATGAAGGCGGGGGCAGCACAACAGCTGCTGCTGATGATGATGGTGGGGATGATGGTGCTGATGGTGATGAAGGCGGGGGCAGCACAACAGCTGCTGATGATGATGATGGTGGGGATGATGGTGCTGATGGTGATGAAGGCGGGGGCAGCACAACAGCTGCTGATGATGATGATGGTGGGGATGATGGTGCTGATGGTGATGAAGGCGGGGGCAGCACAACAGCTGCTGATGATGATGATGGTGGGGATGATGGTGCTGATGGTGATGAAGGCGGGGGCAGCACAACAGCTGCTGATGATGATGATGGTGGGGATGATGGTGCTGATGGTGATGAAGGCGGGGGCAGCACAACAGCTGCTGCTGATGATGATGGTGGGGATGATGGTGCTGATGGTGATGAAGGCGGGGGCAGCCCATGACGCCGTAGGGCTCTGAGGGGTGCGCTGCGCTGACGTCACCCAGCGGCCCCACACTCACAGCTGCTTGGCCAGGTCGGCGTTGCCCTTCAGCCGGCCCCACTTGGCCCCCCCAGGCACCCCCCCTCCAGCCAGCGCCGCCACGCCCCCCACGTGCATGGCCTTCTGCCCAAACAGACTCTTCAGGGCAGAGGTGGCCACCTGAAGGGCAGTTTGGGCTGCGTCACAAAGGCTGCAGCGGAGGTGTGCACTGCCCTATACTCCCTCCCTCACCAATCCACTGCTGACCAGGCTTCCCCCCCCCCTCACCCTCCCCCCCTTCTCACCCTCTCCCCCTTCTCACCCTCACTGCCTCACCCTCACTCCCCTGGCCGCCCTCACCTCCTTGTTCTTGCGTGTCATGGTGCGCTGCTGCAGCTGCAGCCTGAGCTTGGCGCTGCGCTCCTGGGCAGTGGCCTCCAGGTGCAGGCGGCGCTGCAGCTCCTGGACCACCTGCAGCCAGGGGGGACAGGGCCTGGGTGGAGGGGGCAGGAGGGGCGGGAGGGGTGGGAGGGGTGGGAGGGGTGGGAGGGGCGGGAGGGGTGGGAGGGGCGGGAGGGGGAGCGGCCAGAGGGCCCGCAGGACCAGGAGGGATTTGAGGGCATGGTCGGGGGAAGGAGAGGGCATGGCCACACACAGTGACGCATTGCTGGGGCAGCAGGGCTAGAGGCAGCAGCAAGTGCAGGCTTGGCTGAGTCTACTGCTCTGCAGTACCCGCTTGACCCTTTGACCTCATCGTCCTGGCCGCTAGCAACTACTAACATGGCAGTGGACAGCATGGCAGTAGTGAAGTTGCGGGGTGGTGAGCAGATGCAACGATGATGATGGCGACAACAAAGGCAGTATAGCTGTTCATGCGCGCGGCACAGCACTGGCCCAGCAGACAAGGCGCAGTGCTTAAGGACGGGGCGCAGCGAAGGTGGTGGAGTGCAGCGGCGGCGCCGCGGGTCAAGGCCCTGCAGGTCACACTTCACTCTCTCGTCTCACCCGATGCTTGTCGTCGTGCCATCGCAGGCGCGCCAGCCAGCCCCGCACGTTCGCCTGCGAAACACCGGCACAGCGCCAGGCAAAGCTGTCTGCCCCGACATCAGCACACACACACACACACACACACACACACACACACACACACACGTTCCCCATCACGATACGAGCGTGACTAGCAAGCGCTAGCGTGTGACTAGCCTAGCGGGTGCGAGTGCCTGTACAGGACCAAGCAGGTTGCCTCATCAGGCCAGCAGGAGCATCACAGGCCCCTAAGAGACTATGTCACACACGTGTACTGTCTGCTGATCACATGATCACTACTCATCACTCCTAACCAGGACACAAAAACACGAGAAAGGAGGAACGATGTCAATGCCATTGCCAGTGTACATGCTTGCATGCACCTGTCTAAATAAAAAGCACTGACCTGCCTCCTCCTCCCCTCCACCCACCTGCAAGATGGTGGCCAGCTGGTGGCGCAAGATGACCTTGGACACCCAGTCGTCCTTGAGCCCAAACTCCGCCAGCAAGCGGCCAACACGGCTGTGCGCACGCACCCCCTGCCCCCGCTCCCGCAGCTCCGCCCCTCCCTCCCCCCCTCCACGCCTCCATGCCCTGCCACGGCCCCCTTGGCCCTGCCCCCTGGCACCCTTGAAACCAGCCCCAGCTTTACTAAGGCCGTGCTGCCCCCCACCTGCCCCAGGGTGACCCCCCTTTGCCGCCCTCCCATGCGCCCCATGTGTGGCCCTGTTACCAGCTCCCCCTCCTGCAGCCCCAGCCACGGTGGGGGGGCCATGGGGGGAGGCGGCAGGAGGGCGGGGAGCACTGGGGCTACCCCCTGACTGTGCAAGGTGGGCTCCGGTGGGCTCTGAGCTGGCATTGCCAGCGCCAGGAGACGTCTGGGCATGGGTGACCCTCACTCTCGGCCTGTGCCGCAAAGGTACAGCCAAAAGGAGTGACAAGACAGTTGACAAGACAGCACACCAGCAAAAGTGTGATCGGCAGATCAGGCGGCTAGCAGCAATCAGTACAAGCAGCAATCACGTATCAGCTTGGAGGGGGATTGACCTCTATTGTAATGCCAACATGCGCCAGTCTGACAGCTGTGTACCTGATCTCAGGCGAGTTGCCCCGCTTTGGACTAGTGGCCGTTTGCCTGCCCAGCTCCTGCATGCGTTGCTTGCGCCTCATTTTGTCCAACTCCTCCTGCACCACCACCAGCTTGCGGCAGCTGGTGCCGCCAGCACCGGTCACACAGGACCACAGCCTGGCACTGTGTTTGGGGTGGCACTGTTGGCTAAGCACCTTGGGCAGGTCAGGCACTAGCTTGCCTCACTTTCGTCAGCATGCAGCATGGGGCTAGCAGCATGGGCACGCCATGCATGCTGATCAGCTCATGCAAAACGACGCGCACATGCATGTGGCTTGCAGCATGGAAGCACATCATCTCGCTGGCCGTCTACTGCCTGACATGGCCATGCAGGCACACCTAGAAGGGGTAGGGCTGGGCTGGGGTAGGCTCGTGTAGGCTGGGCTGGGCAAGAGCTGTAAGAGAGGTGGAGGTGGGGGCACACTAGATAGGCGGAGCTGGAATGGGCAACAGGCAATAGCTATGGGACATGGGAATAGCTACATGACACTCTGTGTCGATTGTTACTTTTGCTATGTTCTGGAGAAGTAAAGGGGCTGTAGGCATGAAGGAATGATGTGGGCTGGGCTGGGCTGGGCTGATGTGTGGGGCTGAGCTGGAGGCTGGGCCCCCCTGGCTGGGCTGACTACCAAGGCATTGCTGAGCACAAGATGAAGGCTAGGCAGGCCTTGCTGAGTGGGGCCATGTCTCAATGCTGTTGTTGAAGATGACATGAAAGCGAGAAGGAGGATGGGGGAGGAGGAGGGTGGAGGAGGGTGGAGGAGGCTTGCTGGGTTGCATGTGTGGGTAGCTTGTTTTGCAGCATGAACCAGTTGCAATAATCCTGATGATAAGCTCAATGATGATGGCGATGACGGTGAGGAGGATGCCTGAATGAATGGTGCCAGGCGGAAGTAGAAGGTGCCAGGCGGGATAGCCACACACTTGGCAGCACAGGGCTGCTGCCGCGTGCTGGGTCTGTAGCTGGCTGTGCTGTGCCCTGCATCACCCTGATGGCCCTGATGGTGGCCAGGCTGCTGCTGCTCATGATGGCTCATGATGGCCAGGGAGGACACTCACTGCCTCCAGCATCTTCTCCAGCCCGGGGTGACCCAGAGCTCCCATGATGGCCGCCCCCCGCCTGGCCGCCTGCATCTTGTCCATGACGGTCGTGGGGCCCACCTGGCCGCAAGGACAGAGGCGGGGCCAGGGGAAGGGTAGGGGTGGCAGCAGCAGTCAGGTCAGGGCGGGGGCCAGATTCGGGCTAGCTTGGTTAACTGAGCGCAAGGAGCCGAGGGGAGGGAGCAACATGACAGGGGCATGCAAGCATGCAAGCATGCAAGCATGCACATCCCTGGAATCACATATGAGCTCACACAATGGCATTGCATTGCTGCTGCTGCTACTGCTGCTGTTCATGGTCCAGGCACTACTGCTGCTACTGCTTCCCATGCTTTTCGCTGCTGCTTCACATACTGCGCAATCCTCTGCGTTTGTTGCCGCAGTTGCTGCCACACTGCTGCTACCCTATTTCTGGTCGCTGCGGCTGCTCCAGCCACTGCCACTACTGCTGCTGTCCCATGTGCTGCTACTGCTGCTGCTCCTGAGCTGATGGTGTTCCGTACCTTAGGCAGGCCAATGGTGGTGCGGCTGTCAATCCTGCAGTGCAAATACACATGCTGAGCTCACATGAGATGGCACACCCTGAGCTGTGCCATTTAATGAGCATAGGACTTCATTGAAACTGAGGTGCTCCTGGCCTTACTTCTCAGTCATTTTGCTGAGCTGTGTCTGAGACAGGCGTGCCAGCTTAGGTAGCTGCATGCCCTGGCTCAAGGCCTCCCTGGCATTAGCTGCCAGCTCCTCCTCCACGATGGTCTTGGCATCACGCAGACCTACTGGGTGAGACTCATGCTGCATTCTGCGGTGCTCTTAGGACATGCGAGGCCTACACATGTGGGACGGTGAATTTGAGCCGGGACTTCGAGCAAGCGTGCTGCATGTGTGCTGGTTGATGCAGAGAGAGCCAGACGGTGGCAAACGGTGTCGCACAGACTGTCGCACAGGACGCTGCAGCAAATAAAACCGAACAAACCCGAACAAACCTCAACCCAGCTCGCATTCTAGCGTACCACAAGCCTTCCTGTCCAGCCTCGAGCGTCGGTGTTTCCCGTGCATCACTTACCTACTTCCATAGTCGGGGTTTGTAGAGCCTTGCCGCGATGGGCAGAGGGCAGCGCCACTCCAAAAATGCCGGAGTCATGGGGTCCGAGGGCCTGTCCTATGCGGAAAAGCGGGCACTGGGCTATGGCACTGTCAAGGAGAGGTTTGGCAAGGTGAGGTGCTGTGGAGCTTTGCTTTAGCAGCCTGGCTAGTGCGTCAGCCTCCCCAATTCGCCCCCATGTTGCACAGGAGGCCCTGGGACACTACTACGATTGCTGCTTGACGCTAACAGAAGCAGTGGACCCAGTCATCACCCCTGATGGCTACTTGTTCAGCAGGGAAGCTATTTTAGAAAACCTTCTAGCTCAGAAAAAAGGATTGAAAAAGCGAATGGCAGCATGGGAGGCTGCCCAGCAAGGTGCTGCAAAGAAGGTATGCAGGTTCATTGCATGAAGTAAAACACCAGTCCACAACCAAGGGACCCAGTCCCCTGCTCCTGTGTTCATGCTCCCTCTGATAGCCACCATCATGTTTGTGATCGTCATCCTGGCCTGCATCCGTACAATCCTCCTCATCATCAGGACAGCTGTCATCAACAGCGCTGCGCCACAAAGACTGGCAAGCATGAATCACACTGAGACACATTGAGGCTGTATGAGGCTGTATGAGGCTGTGTGAGGCTGTGTGAGGCTGTATGAGGCTGTATGAGGCTGTGTGTTGCAGCAATGCTGACAAGTGGATGTAATAGTATAATATGTATGATGATGATGATGATGATAATAATACTGATGACCATTACACAGACTCTCACCTCAGCAGCACCTTCAGCCCAGACAGGTGATGATGATGAGGATGATGAGGAGGACACCAACCCACACCTGTGCAGGACTTGCATGTCACCATTGTCACAGTCACCGTCAACCTCACCATCACAGTCTGTGACCCTGACTGTGTGCTGGCCAGGGCTGTGACACAGGTGGCTGACTCGGATGCCGTGGCCAAGCAAGCGGCGCTCGTGGCCTTTGACCGTGCCAACCACATGGGCATCAGCCAGAAAACAGCCGATGCCATCAAGGTGGGCGGGTGGGCAGGCAGGCGGGTGGGTCGGCGAGTGGAAACAAGCAGGCAGGGTGCAGCTAGGAAACAAGGTGGCAGATGGCGCTCATGAGCTGGGCTGAGGCTGTGGTCATGCATTGGACACCACCTGGAAAGAAGTAGGGTGGGGGGGAGGATGATGGGGGTGAGGAGGGTGGGGTGAAGGAGGGTGGGGGGGAGGAGGGTGGGGGTGGGGGTGAGGAGGGTGGGTTGAAGGAGGGTGGGGTGAGGAGGGTGGGGGTGAGGAGGGTGGGGGAGAGGACTGCTGCAAGTGGCCTTGTCTGCTCAGGGCGCCATCGTTGAGAGTGCGGCTGCCGCCACTAAGCCCCAGACCGCCAGCAATGTCATCGCCATCAAGGAGCAGGAGGAGCGGGCCAAGACGTCCAAGGCAAGTCTGAGTGCGAACAGTCAGCGGGCGCCAGGGTGGAGGGGGAGGGGTGGCGGGGGAGGGGTGAGGGGTGGCAGGCACTGGCTAGGTGGCAGGGGGAAGGCAGGGGGGCAGGGGTGGGTGAGCCATGTCAGTGCACACGCAGGCGCTGCCTCGAGTCTTTGCTCGCCAAACAGGGTGCTGTGCCGCCCCAGCAGACTGGCCCCTGGATCCCCTGCTCCACCCAGGGCTCACCCAGGGCTCACCCAGGTGGACACAGGGTGCTGTGCTGCCCTAAAGGAATGGCACTCAGACCCCTGGACTCTGCTCACTGCCCCCCACTGTGCTGCCCCTGTGGGCTGGCCATCACCCTAGCTGTAACCCTGGCTGGGCTGCCCTCTTGAGCCAGCCTAAGGAAACCTGTGACGGCCCTCAGCCAGTCCTAGTGGAACGTCCTAGACTCTTTGCAGTCTGTCAGGGTGGTGGGAGGGTGGACACGAGGGCATGCCCCGGGGCTACGCTCCTCCCTGAAGAGTAAGCCTTCTAGAAGATCTCCAGCCCTAGTGGAAAGGTCTAGAAGTCAGTTTGTGGAAGGGGTTGAAAAGCCCATGGCCAGCCCTGGTGGAAGTGGCGTTCGACTCTTTGGATGCTCGCCAGGCGTGCCACTGACCTCAACCTCACTCTGCACACCGCTGCCTGCACCGCACCGCCTGACTTGCAAGCTCTGGCCGCCTGACTTGCAAGCGCTGGCCGCCTGACTTGCAAGCGCTGGCCGCCTGACTTGCAAGCGCTGGCCGCCTGACTTGCAAGCGCTGGCCGCCTGACTTGCAAGCGCTGGCCGCCTGACTTGCAAGCGCTGGCCGCCTGACTTGCAAGCGCTGGCCGCCTGACTTGCAAGCGCTGGCCGCCTGACTTGCAAATGCCTGCTACACACCCTGGGGTCCCCTCCATCATCATCATCAGCAGCAGCAGCAGCAGCAACCCTCCATCAGCATCATTAACAGCAGCACATGGTGCTAGGATGTCAATAGCTCAACAGCCATCAGTGGCATCATTGCATGGCCCTCCTTCACTGCAGCCCCTGGTTTACCCTAGCAGCCCCTGGGCCCCCCTTGCCTTGCCACGAATGTAGCGACATGCAGATTGGTCGTTGCACTGGTGTGACATCAGTTTTGTATTGTACTCTGGGCAATAGATACTCTGATGTAATGCTGATGTGTGTGGATGCAGGCGTTCTGGATGGGTTAGGGTTAGGGTTAGGGGGGGTTACCTAAGGGGGACCTAGGGGGGGTTACCTAACCCCCGTGTGTGGATGCAGGCGTTCTGGATGCCAGGCTCTGTGCCTGATGCGGAGGTGGTGGTGGAGAAGCCCAGCAACGACACGCTGTGCCCGGCCTGCAACAAGCCGCTCAAGCTGAAGGACCTCGTCCCAGTGGGTCAGAGAACCCTCACAACAGCATCACCACCACCAGCAGCACCACCACCAGCAGCAGCACCACAACCATTACCACCTGCAACACCACCACCAGCACCACCACCAGCACCACCATTAGCAGCAGCAGCAAGAGCAGCTCCTCAAGCACTTCTGCTGATTGCCAGCAGCAGCTACCCTGTGCCTCTCCTGTGAGCCACAAGGCGCCCCTGGTGCCACTGCTCCTGCATCCTCACCCTCATCATCCTCACCCTCATCATCCTCACCCTCATCATCCTCACCCTCATCATCCTCACCCTCTTCACCCCCTTTCACCTCACTCTCATCACCCACATCGTCATCACATAGCAAATCGAAGGAAGGCTGCATCAACACACAGCCTCTGCGTCTGCGCCATTGCGTCAGTGCAAGCAGGAGGTGTTCAGGCCATGCGTACTGTGTGCAGCTTCAGCCTCTGCCATTTGTCCAGCTTAGGTGCGCCCTAAGCTAGGAGTATGGCTGTGCACAGGGTGCTGCTGCTGCTGTTGCTGCGTCTGCTGCTGCTGGCGCAGGTGAGGTTCACCAAGGTGCCGGGTGACAAGGAGGGCCGCCACATGGACCCAGTGACCAAGGTGTGACCGCCCACAGAACCTTTCACCAGCAGGGCACACATATCACACCCATGACTTGACTCGAAATGTGTATAGGCTTTGAGACTTGCTCCTCCATGTGTCGGAACTGACCTGACCTGACCTGACCTGGCCTGGCCTGGCCTGACTTGACTTGACTCCAGCCCCTGCTGTGATGGCGACGATGCCGAGGTTCTGCGGGGGCTGGGGCTGCAGGTCCTGACTATATCCTCTGCCATAGACGTCTGCCAGCTGCCCTGAGCACCACCTGAGCCTCAAGGCCACACTGATACGAATGCTGGACATTGTGCCAATGGCTGTTGAACTGGAGGTTGAGCCACCAGCAGAGCCTGAGGAGCATACCTTGTGTGCCCACAGTGCCAAATGCCTAGTGCATTTGTAGTGCCCAGCTGCTGCTTTTGCGCTCCATTCAGCTGCTGCCTCATAACCATGCTGACCTGCTGATAGCTGTGAAACCGGTTGCCAGCACCCGTTCCACCCATTGCGTCCCAACTGCCACCAACCACAGTATCCAGTATTCGTATTTCCATTCTCATTCCACCATATCCAGCTCCAGTTCCACCAGTGTCAGCTCCTGCTCGTTGCGTGGTGTTGGCTACTGACCTGCAGGACATCTTCACCGCTGCCACCAAGCTAGTTGCCCTGAAGCCCACTGGGGATGTGGTAGCTCTGGACACCTGGACTAAGGTGCTCAGGCCGGAGGGCGAGTTCAAAGGTGCGTGGCAGCTGAGGGCAGTAACCACCACCACCCTCACCCTCACCCTCACCCTCGTCATCCTCCTCATCATCATCATCACCATCACCATCGTCATCATCATCACCACATGGCATGTGTCAAACATGGCAATGCTGCAGTTGTTGTAAGACTCAGCGCCATCAGCAGCAGCGCAGTCAGCAGCTGGGGGCAACGCACGGTGTGTCTGGGTGGGCAGTCAGGGGTGATGATGATGAGGCACACAGTATGCACAGCTGTGGCAGCCAGGGTAGATGCTGGCAGGACATCAAGGCGGGGTATGCAGGCAGTCGGCTGATGAAGGCAGTGACGGCCTGGCACCAATGCAGGCGTTAGGTGCAGAGGCACAGCACAAGGGAGTGAAGGCGGTTGGGGTAAGGGTTCAGGAACAGTTCAGGACAGTGCACAGCACCAAGCAGTCCATGGTTCTCCAGCAACATCTTTCTCATTAACAAACATTGAAAGTCTATGTAGTGTGGCCAAGGCTGTGGATGCGGTGGCGGTGGCGGCGGCGGTGGCTGGTTGTGGATCCCTCTGTTGCTGCTGCTGCTGCTGCTGCTGCTGCTGCTGCTGCTGCTGCTGCTGCCGCTGCCAGCCATACTGTTGCCTGTGCTGCGGTGGTTGGTCAGGCCACCAGCTTACCGACAAGGATGTCATTGAACTGAAGACGGGTGGCACGGGCTTCTGCGCCCGGGACGGGGACAAGGTCGTGTCTGAGAAGTGGGTGCGGGTGACACCTCAGCCTGCCTGGCCTTGCTTGGCTGCAGCAGCACCTGGACTGGCATGAGTCACATGGCCCTTGTAAAGTAGCTTCTTGTGCACGTGTGCCTGTCTGTTGGTCAGGGTAGCCAGCTACCCTCTTCAATCCACCTCCCCTCCCTCCCTTTAAGATGTATGTCCTACAGGGCCGTAAAGGGTGTTAGTCCTTCTCTCCCTGCATGTGTGCATGTGGGTGCATGTGTGTCTGTCACATCATCACCATCATCACCATCAACATCATCAGGACGGAGTCTACGCCCATGTTACCAACAACATTACATGGCACTTGCCTGCCAGCGTTGCCGCAACACACAGCCACGTTGCTGATAGATCCATATGTTTGTTGCCTGTTGCAACCTGGCGCAGGCACTTTGCCCTGGGCCCCGGGTCAGGGCGGCAGGACCTGCGTGGTCAGCACCGCAGCGCTCGCTCCCTGGGCGGCCTGGTGTTTATGAATTGAGGTGGGCACGGCATGGGCCCAACCGCCATCAGCAAGGGTGGTGGCCTGCTGTGTGGATGGGGCCTTCTACAAGGCATGGGCGGCCAGGCAGCCGACTGTGCGAGATGTGCATGACGTCATGGCCGTTACGTGTTGTGGGGCAGCATCAGTTCATGGTCGTAAATGACAGCAGAGAGCTCGACATTTAGGAAGGCAGGATCCCAAGAAGCGCGGACCTCCTGGATGAAGTTATGCCTTGGGCAAGGATGGAGGGATCTTAGACACGTGCTTCATCGCAGCTAGTGTGCCAGTGTGACAGGCCTCTATTTGTTTTATTACGAACACAAGGTGTTGGTGTATACAGCCAGTCGAGGACCTAATGGAAGACTAGGGCGGCCATGCAGCGCACTGGGCGTCATGTGGAGTGACGTTGAGGTTTGCGCTGGCAGCAGGAAGCAAAGCCAAGCAGCTTGGGCCTTGAGGCAGCCGCAGTCTACAGTACTCCTGTTTCATGGGGCCTCACCACACTCTGGCACACAGTGCTATGGAGCGAACCGTTCAATCTGTGAGGCATTGGATCGAGAAAGCCCTGTCTCGCAGGCAGGTTCCAAGCATTTTTAAAGATAGGTGGCTTACACCGCTTAAGCCGTCAGCCGTTAGGCTGCTAGGCCGCCCTCCCCCTCTAGGGGTTCGGGACTTTCTGTAACGCACTTAAAAGCAAGGTGCACAAACAAAGGTGCACATGGGCTCAACATGAAGTCATGCAAGTTCTCATTATTGTTCTGTAAAGTCATGGCAAACTCCGGCTGCTCCCTGATGGAACTCGTGGCAGTGCACTCAAAGATGAGATGCATGGCGTCATCCACTACCCCCTCTGTGCATCTGGTGCATGTGCGATCAATGAAAGTTACCCCCTCAAACCGAGCCTTCTCCACCCCCACACCGCTGTTGCCTAACCTGAACCTAGTCAGGCTCGTGCGAACTTCTGTAGAGAGCTGTCTGTTAAGCCGGTGTGGTGCCATGTGATTGATGCCAATGCCGTCCCCATGCTTGAACCATGCAGCATACGAACATCTCTCCCGATGCACCGTCTCAGGCAGTCTAGGGTCTCCTTCAAACTCAACCCAACGCCACCCCCACCTCTCGAGCCACTTCACTTCCATGGCCTTGGTGCCTAGGACCATGTCCGGGCTCAAGGTGAACGCACCCCCCATCAGCTCTCTGGCGGCAAGCTGGAACTGAGCACTCCAGCTGGCCTGGCAAACCCTGCCTAACTCCACATCTGCCTTGATGACCCTCATTAGCAGGTCACTGTGGGATAGTTTGGCAGTGTTCCAGAACTTGCATGCAGCCCTAAGTCAGTAAAGCTGGAGGGGCAGCTGCCCCAACTCATGCAGCACCATCAGGCCTGACACTGAGCCACGTACCCTGGCAGCAAACCTGAGAAAGCTGAGCATGCGTGTTTGCACTGGGTTGGAGAGCTGCATACCGTGCCCAAGGAAGGCAGTGCCCCATACCTGGCTGCCATACAGCCCTAAGGGGAGCACAAACGCTCTAATGAGGTGACACAGGGCATAGGGATCATGCAGGACCCCATACTCTCTAGCACGCTTGCACGCCTGGCGCATGGCGAGGAACATGCCAGCCCTCATATGAGTGGCAGCAAAAGCAGGGGTGGCGCTGGGGTTGAAGTGCATGCCTAAGTACTTAAACTCTCTCACCACAGGCAGGATCTCATGCTTGTACCGAATGCTAGGTGCTGCTGTTTGTGAGTTGCCATTGAAGACCATCACCTTTGACTTGCCCACATTGACTGTAAGGTGTTTCCTGTCTGCAAAGCCTTGAAGCTGGCAGACCAGCCGCTGCAGCCCGTGGGGCGAGGTGCTCACTAGGGTCAGGTCATCAGCATACATGAAGTGGGTGACAGGTGTGCCTTGCACCCTCACAGCATCAACAGGACCCAGGAACTCCTTACTAATGTCGTGAACATAGAGAGCAAACAGGAGTGGGCTGATGGGGCAGCCTTGCTTGACACCTTGGTCCGGAGTCACTGGGGGGGTGCGGTGGGGACCATCTATCAGCACATAGCTATCATCCCTATACAGACCCTCCAGGCAGGCAAGCAAGGGCTGTGGCAGCTTGACCCCCACCCGCAAGTGCTCCCACGATTGTTGTCGAGGTATGTGGTCATAGGCCTGTTTGAAGTCAATGAAGGCAGTGAAAGCTTGCGGTGCTTGGCATCTGCGCTAGCCTTTTGAGCATGGACAAGATGGCGCAGAATGAACATGGGTTGCATGGTGCTGCGTCCCGGGATGAACCCAAACTGCTCAGCTGGCAGCACTTTGTGTGTCATGCACCAGGCAGTCAGCACGTGCCGCAAGACGTTAGCATACAGGCGGTACAACACACTACTCACAGCAAGCATTTTGTACTTGTTGGGGTCTGTGGGGTCTGTGTCCTTGAAGAGGGGGCTGATTCTAGCTACCTTCCCGGTGCGCATCATGCTGTGAAACCATGTGGCAAGCAGAGGGAGCAACAAGTATGTGGTGACGCCCTCCTCAACTGTGCGGGCGTGCTTGATGAAGGGGGCTGGGACCCCATCCAGGCCAGGTGCTGTGTCATTGTTGAGTTCACGAAGTTGTGCTTGAACAATGGATGTGATGTTGTCAAAATGGGGCAGCTCATAGGTAGGTGCATGTGTTGTGACAGGGGCAGGGGCAGGGACAGAGTGAGGTCTGCCTCTCCCAAGAGGGACGGCTTGCATATGAGCCTGGTCCAGGCTGGCTCAGGGATCACATCAGGTGCTTCATGTGCCGCAATGGTGGTTGTGAAGTAGGCCTGCAGATGCTGATGCCACTTGTCAATGGGAACCATGGACTGCTGGCGTGCGTGCTTGACTCGGAGCATCCATCCCCAGGGTTGTGTTTCATTCAGATTACATCTGATATCGTTTTTGCAGTCTTCAGTCATGAGGTCGCAGTTTGATCTAGGCAGAACATCACGACAGCCTCGGTGGGGCTGGGTTAAGCCAACGGCTTACAAGTTGAGATGGTGTAAGTGCACTGCACAGCTTCGGCGAGAGGCTTGAGAGGCATTGCAAGAACAGGGGCGAAGATCAGGTTACATAGTTGTTTACACCCATTCAGGTGCATGCTGCCATGGGGTCAACTTTACCAAGACAAGAATGCAAGCAGCTATGTCAGCTATGACGTGATGTGAAACCGTCAACACTATGGGTGTACAGAGTCACGGTGCATACAGAGCATTGCGTGTGAACCATTACTAGAGCCGGCTGACGGCCCCTGAGCTTCACCTGACTACAGCAATGGGTTGCTGACCGCTGGGCAAAGTCAAAGCCCTACACTTGGCAGCCCTTGGGACAGTCACCTCTGACCAAGCTCTAAACAGGCAACTAGAGCCAGTCGCCAGTTCTCACACCCAGGGCAAGGCTAAGCAGCCATACCTCTGACCCCTCACATAGTCATAGCATTGGCATTGGAGCGACAGGACAGCGCCTCACTTGGCAGCTACTGGGATAAATAGGACTGTAACAGTGACATTCAGGCTGCCCTGTGGCAGTCAGTCAGGGTCAGGCAGGAGCGCCTGCGCTCCGGTGCCACGGCTGCTTCAGGGATTGCCTCAACCTTCGCCTCAACTGAGGCTGCGCTGACCCGCATGTTCTGCTGATGCGCGCCGGCCTGCTTGCAGCCATCAAGCGTGCGACTCATGAAGCTCAGCTCAATGACGCTGTAGGGGGAGGGAGGTCACCCGCGGACCGTACCTTGCTCCGTGTTGTTAACGGGAGAGTTGTGTTGTAGGGAGCCAACACCTGCTCCATGTTCACCGAGACATGTGTGCTGCTTGCCGCCATGCTACTGACCCAACGATCTAAAGTGTGACAGGCTGAGTGTGACATCTGCTGCAGCAAAGCCAGAGCCTGGAGCCCAGCCCAGCTGGCAGTGCGCTGGGGTGGCTGGGACCTCAGGCGGCCTGGCAGCTGCAGCCACCACCTGCAAGCCTGGCGCCCCGCTGCTGCCCGGTCCTGCGGCTAAGCCAGCCACAGAGAAGGAGAGGGTGGTGTGACCAGCCTCCCCAGGTGCTCCCCCTCTGAAGCCAGCCTGCCCTGCACACCCGTTCAGCACCGAGTTGCTGCTGCTGCTACTGCTGCCGCCTTGCAACGCCCCAGCCTCCGCCTCCACCCCCACAGCTGTGGTGCCGGCTTGCCCAGCCAGGGGCGCGGCCCCACATCCGTCGCCAGCTGCTGCTGCTGCTGTGGAGCTGGGCGGCCCCGGGGCCCCGGCAGCACTGAGGGAGGCGCTGGCCTGGGCTGTCACGCTGGCCTGCGCCTGCTGGCTCCAGTAGGGCCCCTGCTTGGTGCACCAATCCTGCAGCTGGCGGATGGACAGGGCCACCTCAGGCACGCGCTGAAAGTGGTGGGAGTTGCGGTCCAGGGCATGGGCCACGGCACGGATCTGCAGCAGGCAGTGGGGCGGTGGAGCAGGGGGTGGAGGGCAGGCCCACATCAAGCGAGGTTCACACCCAGGGGCTGTGAGGCTGTGTGTTGCAGCAACGCCGGCAGCTAGATGCCATGTCATGATTCTGATGCTGATGACGATGCTGATGATGATAACTATGCTGATGTCAATGCTAATGGGGAGGAGGATGATGGTGGTATTGATGATGGGGATGATGGTGGCAATGATGGAGGCTGCACACGGTGCTTGCCCTTGTGAAGGCCCTGCAGCTGGTGAGCTCGCCCCGTTGGTTGCTGACCTGCTTGAAGAGCTTGACGCCCATGTCCCTCACTTCACCAAGCTCCTGCAGAGATCTGGTGCAGCCCTCGGCCGCATCAACCGCCTGCAGTCAAGCTCGCAGTTCAGGCGTGTTGCCAAGGCCACGGGCACGATCAGGTAGGTGGGCTGACAATAGACACAGGATCTCATGCCGGGCAGGGGTCAGCAGTGGATGCCTGCAACTGCTCCACCACTGCTGCCGGCATCTTCTCAGCCTGTCACCAGATGTCCTAGCTTCGACTTTGCACCACCTAACACCACTCTGTCAGCCTGACTCCACATCACCGGGCTTGCTACAGCACATAGAGAGTCTATGAGGCCATGCTCTACAGCAACGCTGACAGGTGAATGCCAGATGAAGATGAAGATGATGATGATGGATGAATGGTCTACTGCATGGTCACAGTCTTCAGTGTGGTGAGAGCATGGGCTGGAGTGTAGCTGGGCCTGCAGCCATCACGGCCCAGGACCCTGACAGGACAGCAAGGCTTCTCTTTGCTGCGCTGCCCGGCCTGCCGGCTGCAACCGTGACCCTCATTGCGGCTGATTTTTGCTGCAACAATGCCGCCGGGCAATTGCATATACGGACAATGATGCTGACAGCCAAGCGATTGCAAGTACTAAAGGTGTCGAGGGTACTGATGATGACACTCACCAAGTAGCTCCCCATTGAACCCATTTCCCCCCTCTGAAGCAATCATTGCAGACTTGCCTGTGCCTTGGCCGCAGCCACCTCCTCCTGGAGCCCGCTGACCTGAGCCCTTAACTGGTGAGCCTCCGCAGCCAGCTCAATGCTCTGGTTCTTGGCATCCCACACCTGGGTCAGCATGCACGACACCCCGGCAGACGGAGTTGGCAGTGCTGGTGGCAAGCACCACCATGCCCAGCCAAGCAACATATGTCATGTGTTGCAGCGACGCTGGCTGTGTGATGTTGAAGCAGCACCTTCACATGCACCTGTCCCCTGCAAGTCCACTTCCTCAGCCTTTCCAGGCAGAAGGTGCCAGGGTGGGTGGGCTGTGTGGAGGCGGCTTAGCTTGGGACAGGAGCACCAATACACCCTACAGCGGCGTAGGCTCGAGCCACACCCTCAGCAACACGGTGTAGGGCTCCAGTGACATGCTGTTACTAGGAGACAAGTAGAGCAAGTCTGCGAGCAGCGCCTTGCTCTCTGGCCAGGCTCACCTCCTTCTTGGCGTCCTGCTGAGCCTGCTGTGCTGCCAGCAGCTGCGCTTGAGCTGCAGCCAGTTCTGCCTGAAGGCCAGCCCGTGCGGCCTGCTCTGCAGCCAGCTCTGTTGAAAGGGAGGTTTGCGAGGTCAGCAGCGCTAGGCGCTCCTGAGCCAAAGCCAGGAAGAATGGGCGAGTGTAAGCAGTGTGTGACCAAGTGCGGTGCGAATGCAAGGTACTTTGTGCCAAGTATGATGGTCAAGTGCCAAGTGTGATGGTAAGGTGTGATGGCGGATATTGTCCGCATCATACAGTTTGAGCCTGTGATGGGTGCTGCCAGGGCCAAGTCCATCCTGGGTGGGCACACCACAGCCTTGTGCTGTGCACTGTGGGGGATGCACCATGGAGCCAGTGCGGAGTAGGCTGGGGCTCCAGGGAGGTCAGCATGGCTCAGCCCAAGCGGCCAGGTGGTGGTGCTGGCTGCCCCCCACCCACTGGCTGGCTGGCTGGCTGGCTGGCTGGCTGCCACCCACCCACCTCTGGCTGGCTGGCTGCCACCCACTGGCTGGCTGCCTCACCGGCTGGCTGCCTGGCACCCACTGGCTGGCTCACTGGCTGGCTGGCTGCCACCCACCCACCCACCTCGTTGGCAAAGGCCTGCAGGGTGCGCAGCTCCTCAGCCTCGTGGGCCACTACCTGCTGCAGCTTGCGTACTTGCGCGGTGCGGGTGCTGGCGGCTGCCTGGGCCCTGCAGGCAGTCATGGGCAATGCTACCTAGCATGACCAACAACAAACATATAAAGACAGCACTAACATTACGATGACAACAGTAGATTAGAGGTTAAGGAGAACAGAGTACAAGGGTGATGATACAGCGTGCGGCAAGGTCCCTGATGCTGTGCTTTGAAAGCCACACTCCGGCTGCAATGGCCAGGGAGCTTGACTGAGCACCTGTTTGCTTCATCCAGCAGTGCCTTGGCTGAGGTGCGGCAGCGCTCAGGCGTCACATCCACAGCCACCCTGAGCGTGGCGGCGTCCCTCTCTGCCTGCATTGCGCGGGCCTGCAAGCATGGAGCCCGCCCCTGCCCTGTCACGGCTCAGGTGGGCTACAGCCACAGGTCGCAGTGCAAGGGTCCAGCTGGGAGAGTGTGTGATCAGGAACTGCAGGATGTGAGGTGGAGCCTTGTAGATCATCATAATCATCATTGTTATGACATGGCATTTGACAGTATGTGGTCCAATTGCATACCACGGCTTTGCCGCAGCACCCAAAAATACAAATACCTCATGCTTTATTGCAGGCCTGCCAGGCTTCACTAATCTAGCATGAGCCATACCACTCATTGCCTACTAGGCTGACAGGTCCCACAGGTGGCGCCTTGTGGTCAGGAAAGTGAGGGTCAGGGTGATGTCTGCTCCATAACAGCGCCGTACCTGCCTCAGGCTAGCACTTGCCCCTACTGGCCCAACTCTGTGTCCCACTGCTGCGGTAACACCCTGCTGGTCAGCCAGTCTTTAGCATGGTGACTTGATCTTTACCATGGCAATCTTTATTATGATAGCTTTGTATCACAACAACATGATAACAAGGCGGAAGGGTGTGTGGTGTTGCCAGGGGCCTTGGGTGGACTCGCCTTGAGGCCTGCTATCTCCTCAGCCTGCTGCCGCAACTGCTTGTCCTTTGAGCTCAGGGACCCCTCCAGCTGCAGGCAACACACAGCAGCGTGTCCACAGGCCATCATGGGCAGCAACAACAGCAACCCGCGCCCTGGTGATCTGAGCCAACAGCACTGGATGCCAGCAGCAGTGGCAGCACTGCTGAGAGTGTCACTGCTATTGATCACACTCCTGCACCTGCGGCAGGAGCCTGGTTCAAGCCTTAGCCTTAGTCCCAGTCTTGCTTGTGAAGGATGTAGTGGAGGGAGATTACCCGCAGACATCTTACCTTGTTCTATGTTGAGTAAGGGAGTTGTGCCTGGTTCAAGCCTAGGGACTAAGCATTGTGGATTATGCATGCGTGGTCCAACCTAACGCAACCTAATATTGTGAGTGATGGGACACCAATTGCGGAGATAATGTAGGCAAAGGTAGTTTGATCCAATGCAAAGTATTGGAGTGCAGCAGAGTTTTGTGACAAACTCACCCGCGCCACGGCTGCCTTGTGCTGCCCTAGATCGCGTGCCAGGCTCTCCCGGCTGGCCTCCACCTTGCTGAGCCGTGCTTGCACTTCTGAAAGCTCAGACAGGACCAGGGCACTGGAAGGCCAGTGCTGCACTGCCTTGTCTGCACCCGCTGAGCTGTCCACCCGTGGGACTGGCTGAGAGTCCAAGGGGACTGCCCCTGATGCCCCTGCTGCTGGCATAGCTGCTGGCACCTCTACGGGACAGCTGGCACTGGGAGCGGCAGCAGCTGTCTGCGCACATGTCTCAGGTTTTTCACTGTCGGGGATGCTGCTTGAATGCAGGTCTGTTACGCATGGAAGGAGGGAGACTGGCTGGCAAGGCCCTTGGACAAGACCGCCTTCAGCTGCACCTGACACAGCTGGCTGCGCTGGCTTGGGCATGGCAGCAGGGGTGACACTGGGCCCACCTGCTCTCCCCGCTTGGGGTGAGAGTCGCTGCTCATCTTTTGTTGAAGGGGGCACTTTTGCATCTGTGGGACCCATGACTGTCTGCAATGCACTGACTGGAGATACACTGCTGCTCGTCCCCAACATGACTGGCTGGCTGGGGCACTCAGTGCTGTGCTCAATTCCTGTGAGCTTCCTTTCGTCAGCTGGGGGCAGCTGCGCAGCTGGCCCTGTTGAGCCCAGACATCTGGGCTCCTGTTCTGAATGCATGTGTGACGCAAGGCCTGGTGGAATGTAGGGTGGTATGCCAGCCCCAAAGCTCAGTCGAACTGCCACATCCCTGGTGTCAGGGCTATGCAAAGCTGGCCACTCCTGATCAGGCTTTGTTGCTGTGCTCGGCGCACACAGGAAGCCCAGGTTGAGTCCAGACCTGCCAAGAGGATAAGCCGTGTAGAGTATGTTCTGGCTCCAGTGCTGTGTGCTCCAACAACGCTGCTCACTTACCCGTCTGCAGTGTGGTCCAACAAGCTGATAGTGGCTACTCGGGTGGGTGCTGGCGCGAGAACAATAGGCACGTCGTGAACGATAGGGAAGGCATCCGCTGCTTGCTTCGCTGAACCGCTGGGAAGCGGGGACGCCAAGTCAATGAGGTCCCCAATCATTGCACGCGACTTATTAGTGCGCGGAGCCCAAAATCATCAGCTGCAATTATCAGCTGCCGCGTTGACTTGAAAATTCGTAACAGCGCCCGACACTTAGACTCGAAGTTAGACTGGGATAGAGGTAGGCTGCTGCAGCGCGGCTTACTTTCGTCCTGCTTAAAGGGATGATTAGTTCACGAACACCATGTCATTGCATTGCGTTTTTGTGTCTAGGGTGTCTGCTATCTACCCTTCTTATTGCCTACACCTTTCAACTTTTAAGTGTTAGATCAGGCGCGGTGTTCAGGTTGTGTACGGCATGGCAGGTAAAGCAATACGTTGTCCAGCCTACTGGCATCACTGCCGCCGCTGTGAGCCATCATTGTCCGCCACAGCGCATACTGCAGCAAAGTGCGTGCCGATAATCTCTCTATCCCTGCTCAACACCTATTAGCGTGACATTTACCCCGGTGACTGGGCCGCAACGTGCCGGGTAGCATCCCACTTGGAATGATCGAGTGCATTCGGCCATATCCTATACGCCTTATACCAGCGACGAGCTTGCGAAGCCGCGGAAGATTTTGGCTTGCGGAAGCCATGAACGCGTAGTTGACCTGTTGGCGCTGTACACTCCATTGGCATGAACACTGCTCTTGAATCTGTAAGCATACCCATCAGGCAGTGGTCGTGTGAGCCGGCGTTGGCGCGGACTGCGTTAGGTCAGGATCCAACAATTGACCACCATAGCGGGAAGTAGGGTCATGTTATCAAGACCATTCAACAACGTGGTATACTACCGGGTCAACTTCGAGGTAGTCACCACGGTGGGCACGAGTCAATGGGGAACAGGCGCTGTTCGGCCCACCCGGATAGACACAGGCATCCAGTACAACTTTCAATCTTCATAGTCAACATGAGCATCTATGCGCGGCGTCCTGCTCTACTCATCCCTGCTGCTCAACTCAACCTTGCGTCTTTGTTTTGCCATCTGTTAAGCCGGCCACTCGCTTGCACCATTGTTTTGCAATCTATTTAGCTGGCCACTCGCTTGCACCGCAGCAATGCCCAGGCACCTTGTCGGGTACATAGTGCAGGCTTAGGAGTTGACGGGCATGCCGCCGTTGGGGTGCAGCACCTGGCCTGTGTAGTACGAGCCGTCCTCACTGGCCAGGAACACAAAGCAGGTGGCCACCTCTGAGGGCTGGCCAGCGCCCAGTGGAGCGCTGGTCTGCCACTTGGCTAGGGTCATCTGCGCATGCCGGCAGCAGATTGCATGCGGCCCTGGGGCAACATGGCACTGATGAGCTCCTCTTTGACCCACGCAGCCACTGCTGACCCAGCTAATTGCACGCGGCATCAGGCCCGGCAACCAACCAATGGGTGCATGGCAGTGATGCATTCCAGTGATCAGGAACAATCTCCAGGTCCCAATACAGGGGAGTCAAGGAACCAACTCCCCTGACCATCAAGGAACAAGGTGCTGTCTGTGTGCAATCTCCCTCGACTACCGCTTCATCGAGCTGAGCTTCCTAGGCAGATAACGAGCAATCTGGGGCCTGTGAAATGGGTTGGGAGTGAGGGACAGACCTTTGGGAAGGTAGCGGGGATGAGAGGTGTCCAGATTGGCCCCGGGGCCACCGCATTGACCCGGATGCCTGCAGCAACACAAGCAACAGCATGCTCATGACTGTGCGATGACAATGCCTCCAACAGTGTGCAATATCAGGGAGGACCAGCCAGAAGAGCAGCAGCAACAATGGTGTCCATCAGCAATTCACGGAGTGGAGCCACCTGGGGAGGGTAGAGACTACGACAAGGAAAAGGTATTATCCAACCATGTCCGAGAAGGACAAGGGGAGAAGGAAGCCAATGTGGAAGCGGTGCTGGAGGAATGGGCTGGGCAGCCGTGCCCTTGCCATGCCATGCGAAAGAGGGTCCCTGTGTGTGTATGGCTGAGGAGGGGTCAATGAAGCTGTAATGGCAGGAGCCCAGCCATGGACAGCACCTCGCTCATGTGAACGCAAGGGGAAGTAGGGAAAGCGCAGGGACAAGGAAGGGTTTAGCATGGAAAGAGTTGAAGACAGCCAGAGAAGAAAGAACAGGGCTCAGACCCTCAGCATAGTCTGACTACACGGCTGGCCAGGTGGCAGAAGGAGCTGGTCGTCTGCAGGCAGTAGGGTGCTTGCCTTTGTCGGCCAGCTGCTGGCTGAGGCTGCGTGTGAAGGCGGTGATGCAGCCCTTGGTGGAGGAGTAGTCCAGCAACTCGGGCTGGCCCTGGTATGACGTCACACTGGTGGTGTTCACAATGCTCGACCCAGGCTTGAGGTGCGGCAGGGCAGCCTGCAGGGCACAGGCAGTGACAGTGTGTGTGTGTCAACAGCAGTGCAGTGGCGGCGACGGCGGCAGCAGCAGCAGCAGCGAGCGCAATGAAGGCACCCGCAGCGACAGCACCAGTGTTCCTAGCAAGGCACATGCACAGCAACAGCAGTGGCGACGGCCCCAGTCGTCTCCTGCATGGTGCCCGCTGCTGTCCAGCTAACCCGAGCAATCAGGGGGTCACCACCGACTTGCAGGACACACCACATTGACGTGCTCCCTGCTTCCATGTCCATGCTGGATCGGTTTGCTCCCCATCGCCATGTGCATGCTGGGTGCATGTGCTGCCAAACCAGGGTAGGTGTAAGCCCCGACCCCCGCTGTGGTTACAAGCCAAGCAGCAGCACCAGCACCAGCCAAGGAGTACAGGCAGAGCAGAGGCGCCGGCCCCAGGCAAGGAATACCCTGGCGTGGAGTCAAGAAGCTGCGAGACCGAGCACCAAAGACCCAGGCTCAACAGCCTGTGGCACAGTGTGCCACTAGGCACTGTCGAAACTGTTTATTACATACGAGCATGTGTTTCATGCCGACAGCTATCGCCCCAGCTTCAGAGAAGGGTGGGAACAGGGAATGAGGTATTGGCTGGGACAATATAGGGTATTGAGATCCTAGTATTGACCCGGAGAACAGACCTGGCTAAGGTGGTGGCAGGATGGGTAAATGCCCGGTCTCGGGCCAAAAGTATCTAAACCCACCTCTGTCCAACTGACGCCACCTGTGTCTAGGCAGACTAAAGCCCCGGGTGCAGGCAGGACAACAGACCCGGGCCCGAGACAACACAGCCCCTGGTTGTAGGTGCTCTTTGCACTGTCTACTTCACCCTGTCAGCCCTAGTCTCGCCTTGTCTGGCCCGGACAACAACAATAGGGATTAGCCAGGTATTGACCCGGAGAACGGACCCAGCCCACAAACAACAGTTTTGTGCCAACATCGGTGGGGGCAGGATGGGTGAATGCCAGATCTTGGGCCAAAGTACAGGCAGAGACAACACAGGCCCTGGTTGTAGGTGCGATTTGCACTGTCTACTTCACCCATTTCTCCCTAACCTAGCCTTGACTGCTGCTGCTTCCTGCCGTGCCTGCTGCTGCTCCCGCGCCTGCAAGTGCCGCTGACCTTGGTCATGTAGAACATGCCGAAGATGTTAGTGGCAAAGGTGCGCTCCAGCTGCTCATCAGTGATGTCAGCAATGCTGTGGCGGTAGTGCTGCAGCAGGCAGAGCAGAGCAGGGCACGCAAGGCAACCTTCAGGCAGCAGGTCACAGCAGGCATGGAGTGCTGCCTCAGGTCAGTGTAGCCTCAGGTCGGGGCACGTCGCGCCTCTGACATTCTGTACAGTACTGCAGGTGTGGAGAGTCTATTCAGGTCAGTGTTTCCTCAGTCCAACCACACTGCGCTGCTGACATGGTGAGTGGATTGCATCGTACAGCCACCTGTGGGGTGCTCAATGGGGCGACTCACGAGGCAAGGTAGGGCACTCCCATCAGACCACTCTGCACTGCTGACATGGTGAGTCGCATGCACTGTGTACAGCACTGTGTGGGGCTCCATGGGGCGACTCACCAGGCAGGAGTGCTGCCCCCTGCCCCTCATGCTGCCCCTCATGCTGCCCCTCATGCTGCCCCTCATGCTGCCCCTCATGCTGCCCCTCATGCTGCCCCTCATGCTGCCCCTCATGCTGCCCCTCATGCTGCCCCTCATGCTGCCCCTCATGCTGCCCTCAGCCCACCTGCTCAGCGGCGTTGTTGATCAGGACGTCCAGCTGCCCGTACATCTTCAAGCAGGTGTCCACCACCCTTTGGCAGGACTGCAAGGCACCCAGGCAGGCAGGTCGTGCAGGTATGAGCACAGCCGGAGCCATGAAGGGGAGGAGTCCTTAGTAGTGCATGCACAGCCGCCTGATGCACACCACCCGCTATGAACGCTGAATCAGGCCCCACTCTATGACAAGCCAGCCGACCTTGATTGTGAGGCCGAGCTGATGTTTGCCAGCTCGAGTGGCCAAACCCCCCAGCCCTGTCTGAGATGTGCACCTGCCACGGGACCAGTTACGGCCAGCAGGTCAAGTGACCCAGCAGCTGTGTTACCCCAGCAGGGTTACCCCCGACTGAATTACCCCAGCAGGTCAAGTGATCCAGCAGCTGCTGCGCCCAGCTAGGAGCCGGCGGCGTGGCAAGCCGGTGCAGGGCATGATGTGGTGCCATAAGGTGTTGCCTTACAGCCCTCCCACGCGCATGACCAGGACCCCCTTGCCCACCAGGCCCCCTCCCCCTGACCATATCCCTCCCCACCCTCCCCACCCTCCCCACCCTCCCCACCCTCCCCACCCTCCCCCTACACTCCCCACCCTCCCCCTACACTCCCCACCCTCCCCCTACACTCCCCACCCTCCCCCTACACTCCCCACCCTCCCCCTACACTCACCACCCTCCCCCTACACTCCCCACCCTCCCCCTACACTCACCACCCTCCCCCTACACTCACCACCCTCCCCCTACACTCACCACCCTCCCCCTACACTCACCACCCTCCCCCTACACTCACCACCCTCCCCCTACACTCACCACCCTCCCCCTACACTCACCACCCTCCCCCTACACTCACCACCCTCCCCCTACACTCACCACCCTCCCCCTACACTCACCACCCTCCCCACCCTCCCCACCCTCCCCACCCTCCCCCTACACTCACCTCAGGGTCGCCCACATCGCCCACCAGCGCCAGGCACTGAGACCCCTCCGCCTCCACCAGCTTCACCTGCAGCCAGCAGGCAGCGGCAAGGCAAGCTGGAGCTGGCGCCAAAGCCAAGAAGCAGGTGGCCGGCAGCAGGCAGCTCAGGAGGGCTCAGCAGGGGCTCCAGCTGCGCTGTGTGTCCACTAGGGCACTGTGTCCACTAGGCCCGCCTGACCAGCGTCATTGATGGGCTGCGATGCTTTGCCGATCATACTGCACTGCGTCGCAGACCAGGTGAACCTGTGCGCATGACTCCATATCAAACTCCTCTCCGACTCCCATCCCAGTGCTTACTGCTGTGGAGTGGACCACCGTTGCTGTCACACGGCTTCCAGCAATGCCACGCAGCCATGCACCAGGTTGGAGGATTAATGGGACCAAGGCATGCGTGAATCATACTTCCACATACACCTGCTGATGTCTACCAGCACCAGCTCCAGCCCAGCCTCATGAGCCCCACTTTCCCAACCTACCACAGCCCATGCACTGCCAAGGACTCCTCCCTCCCCTCCCTTTTCCCCCTCCCTTACAGCCCCCCTCCCTCCATTCCTCCCCCTCCCTGCCCACCCCCCCTCCCCCCCTCCCTCCCCCTCCCTGCCCACCCCCCCTCCCCCCCTCCCTCCCCCTCCCTGCCCACCCCCCCTCCCCCCCCCTCCCTCCCCCCCCAACCCCCCTCCCCCTCCCCCTCCCTCCCCCCCCAACCCCCCTCCCCCTCCCAGCCACCCCCTCCCCCAACCCCCCTCCCCCTCCCTCCCTCCCCAACCCCCCTCCCCCTCCCAGCCACCCCCTCCCCCAACCCCCCTCCCCCTCCCCCTCCCAGCCACCCCCTCCCCCAACCCCCCTCCCCCTCCCCCTCCCAGCCACCCCCTCCCCAACCCCCCTCCCCCTCCCCCTCCCAGCCACCCCCTCCCCAACCCCCCTCCCCCTCCCCCTCCCTCCCCCTCCCCAACCCCCCTCCCCCTCCCCCTCCCTCCCCCTCCCCAACCCCCCTCCCCCTCCCCCTCCCTCCCTCCCCAACCCCCCTCCCACTCCCCCTCCCTCCCTCCCCAACCCCCCTCCCACTCCCCCTCCCTCCCTCCCCAACCCCCCTCCCACTCCCCCTCCCTCCCTCCCCAACCCCCCTCCCCCTCCCTCCCTCCCCAACCCCCCTCCCCCTCCCTCCCTCCCCAACCCCCCTCCCCCTCCCAGCCACCCCCTCCCCCTCCCAGCCACCCCCTCCCCCTCCCAGCCACCCCCTCCCCCTCCCAGCCACCCCCTCCCCCCCCAACCCCCCTCCCCCTCCCAGCCACCCCCTCCCCCTCCCAGCCACCCCCTCCCCCTCCCAGCCACCCCCTCCCCCTCCCAGCCACCCCCTCCCCCTCCCAGCCACCCCCTCCCCCTCCCAGCCACCCCCTCCCCCTCCCAGCCACCCCCTCCCCCTCCCAGCCACCCCCTCCCCCTCCCAGCCACCCCCTCCCCCTCCCAGCCACCCCCTCCCCCTCCCAGCCACCCCCTCCCCCTCCCAGCCACCCCCTCCCCCTCCCAGCCACCCCCTCCCCCTCCCAGCCACCCCCTCCCCCTCCCAGCCACCGCCACCCCCTCCCCCTCCCCCTCCCCGCCACCCCCTCCCCCTCCCCCTCCCCGCCACCCCCTCCCCGCCACCCCCTCCCCCTCCCCCTCCCCGCCACCCCCTCCCCCTCCCCCTCCCCGCCACCCCCTCCCCCTCCCCCTCCCCGCCACCCCCTCCCCCTCCCCCTCCCCGCCACCCCCTCCCCCTCCCCCTCCCAGCCACCCCCTCCCAGCCACCCCCTCCCCCTCCCCCTCCCCCTCCCAGCCACCCCCTCCCAGCCACCCCCTCCCCCTCCCAGCCACCCCCTCCCAGCCACCCCCTCCCCCTCCCAGCCACCCCCTCCCAGCCACCCCCTCCCAGCCACCCCCTCCCAGCCACCCCCTCCCCCTCCCCCTCCCCCTCCCCCTCCCCCTCCCCCTCCCCCTCCCCCTCCCCCTCCCCCTCCCAGCCACCCCCTCCCCCTCCCCCTCCCCGCCACCCCCTCCCCCTCCCAGCCACCCCCTCCCCCTCCCCCTCCCAGCCACCCCCTCCCCCTCCCCCTCCCAGCCACCCCCTCCCCCTCCCCCTCCCAGCCACCCCCTCCCCCTCCCCCTCCCAGCCACCCCCTCCCCCTCCCCCTCCCAGCCACCCCCACCCCCTCCCAGCCACCCCCACCCCCACCCCCTCCCAGCCACCCCCACCCCCACCCCCTCCCAGCCACCCCCTCCCCCTCCCCCTCCCAGCCACCCCCACCCCCTCCCAGCCACCCCCTCCCCCACCCCCTCCCAGCCACCCCCTCCCCCTCCCCCACCCCCTCCCAGCCACCCCCTCCCCCTCCCCCACCCCCTCCCAGCCACCCCCTCCCCCTCCCCCACCCCCTCCCAGCCACCCCCTCCCCCTCCCCCACCCCCTCCCAGCCACCCCCTCCCCCTCCCCCACCCCCTCCCAGCCACCCCCTCCCCCTCCCCCACCCCCTCCCAGCCACCCCCTCCCCCTCCCCCACCCCCTCCCAGCCACCCCCTCCCCCACCCCCTCCCCCACCCCCTCCCCCTCCCCCTCCCCCTCCCCCTCCCCCACCCCCTCCCCCACCCCCTCCCCCTCCCCCTCCCCCTCCCCCTCCCCCTCCCCCTCCCCCTCCCCCTCCCCCTCCCCCTCCCCCTCCCCCTCCCCCTCCCCCTCCCCCTCCCCCTCCCCCTCCCCCTCCCCCTCCCCCTCCCCCTCCCCCTCCCCCTCCCCCTCCCCCTCCCCCTCCCCCTCCCCCTCCCCCTCCCCCTCCCCCTCCCCCTCCCCCTCCCCCTCCCCCTCCCCCTCCCTCTCCCTCCCAGCCACCCCCTCACCGTGGCGCTGGCGTCCTTATCCTCAGGCCCCCCCTTGTACATGATGACCAGGCCCTTGGCGCCTGCACACAGCAGAGGCACATGAGGCTCAGCTCCCTCAGGGGGACCCTCTGGCCACCTTTCAACAGCTGCCACTGCAGAGCTGTGAGGCCAAAGGCTAGAGGTCAGCCGGCGAGTCATCAAAGCAGCGGCTTGCAGGGGGCAGTGACAAGGCACAGCCCTCTCAACAGCCCAAGAACCTACCCCAACCCTAGCCTTAACACAAACCCCAACCCCAACCCCAACGCTGACGCCCTCCACAGCCCCAGTGGGACCTCTCTAGCCTCGACCCCACCTCTGGCTTTGCGCTCTGCAGCTGGCAGGGCTGCCCCCAGCCAGTACCCCTCTTCTTGCCCTGACCTCTCCTCCGCCCCCCCCCCTCCCCTCCCCTCCCCTCCCCACCGTCTGCCGTCATGCAGGGCAATGTGGCTGCAGGGCAACAATACGGGCAGGCGCCACAGCCATGCCAGCAGCAGGATGTGGCCCTACAAGGCTGCAGTGGGCAGGCGGCCATGGATGGATGCCTGCCACCATGTCGACAGCTTTTCCTCCCCCTGTTGCCTTTCTGATGACAGTGGACAAGGTGAGGTGAGGAGAAGGGATGAGGAGGGGTTAGGGTTAGCCTGCCGCTGCCGATGCCGCATCACCTTCACGAGCAAAGTGCACGGCCACAGCCCGACCAATGCCGCTGTCCCCGCCCGTGATGAGCGCCACCTTGCCACTCAGCTTGCCCGAGCCCTGAGCTTAGAGCAGCAGTGCAGCAGCCAGCCCTTGATCCTTCAGCACCATTCCACCACCCACCAACCAAACAACCATGCACCATGAACAACAAGCCATGCAAGCATGCAAGACGCCCCGCAGCATGATCTGGTAGGGGGTTAGCAGGGGACATGCCAATACATTGATATTCGGTTCCCTGTCTTCCTAGCCACAAGTCGCCCTCCCTTCTTCATGTTTTGCCACACATCATCACACACCTGACCTGTACCTGACACAAGGCACACGGGCACATGGGTGTGGGCAGGCTGCCACTACCACTGCCAATTGTGACGGCCTGGCAATCCAAGGCCTATCAGCTGGCCCCAAATTCACACCGCCCTCCCTTCTTCATGCTTCACCACAGCCGGATCCACGCATGACCCACACCTGACCTGTACCTGACCTTGGCTTGCCTGACCCCTGACCCACACCTGACCTGTACCTAACCACACCTTGGCTTGCCTGCCCCTTGAACCATACCTGACCTGGCCCCTGGCACCTGCCAATCACCAGGGACTGCACCAAGGAAAGCCACCAAGTACATTTGACTGCAACTATGCATGCAATTGTAACAGTGCAACTATGCATGCAAATGTAACAGTGCAACTATGCATGCAAGCGTAACAATTTGTAACTATGCATGCAAGCGTAACAAGTGCACCTTTGCATGCAAGTGTAACAAGTGCACCTTTGCATGCAAGTGTAACAAGTGCACCTTTGCATGCAAGTGTAACAAGTGCACCTTTGCACTCCAGAAAAGCTTGCCTCGCACAAAGCCTGCAGGCCCAGCCCTGCCTTCTCCTTCCTTACCCTTTCTGCCCAACCCTCCTTGACCACGCCCCTCAAGCACAATGGGACTAGAAAGACCCGGCGTGAGGGCACTGCTCCTGCAGCACCCTCACACCTCAACACAAGCCTCCTACCCTTCCACGCACGCCCCCACCCCCCCCCCCCACCCTCCCTCACCCCCCCCTCACCCTCCCTCACCCCCCCCTCACCCTCCCCCCACCTTGTTTTCCCCCTCTCACCCCTTGTGCCCCTAACCTGGTGAAGCACAGCTCTCCCTCCCGTCACACGCCACTGCAGCACGGGACCCCCCAGGCTGCATGCCCTGTCTGCCCACCCCGCCCTGGCTGCCCTAACCTTGTACTCAGGCTTGATGTACTCTGGCGGGGGGTCCATGTCCGCCTCCACACCTGCACAGGCCACCCCCAGCCAGCTTTCTGCAGCAGCTGCCTGGCAGCGGGGGGTGGATGGCCATGGGCACAACAGGTGGATCCGGTTTCCTGGCCCTGGCTGCCGCCGCTACTGCCACCAACTGCTGCTGCCACCAACTGTCACAACCGCCACCAACTGCTGCTGCCACTAACATGCACACGCCCTGACATATGGCTATGCTGCTGCTGCAGCCACCGGATCCAGCCATTCTCTGGCATTGTACCACGGCTGTCGCCCTGATGTCACCACTAGGGTGCCCTCTGCCCTCACCCCATCATCAGCTACTGAAACTGCAGTAAGTACCACTGCCTGGCTTTTGAACTACATGCAGGCTGGACCACCCTAAAGCACCCCCACACCCTATCCCTCTCCTCACTCTCTTCCCATCATCCCTCCCTTCCCCTGCCGGACCACACAGCCCGTTGGCAGGAATGGTTGTGATGTCATTGCTGGAAACCTAGCGCGCAAATTGTATTACCACCTGCTTTCTCATGCATGCCCTTGCTGCCTTACCTGGCTGGTCCTGACGTTGCATAGGGCAATCTCCCTGGCCTGGGATGGCCTTGGTAATCACGTTCGGCACTGCATCAATGACCTGCACCGCAAGCGGGGACCCAATCAGGCGGCGCCGACCAACACTGGCAGGCCCGCGGCCGTCGCCGGCTCGCCAACCGCTGTACGATAGCACGCCGAGGTGGAACCGCAAGCAGATGCGGTGGTGTAGACGGGAGGGCTCTTGGGGCTGTCATGGGGCCCGCGGCATCCTTGCATCACGACCCGGGTAATGACTGCCATCGAGAGGTTCCGAGCATCCGCGCCTTGAGCAGACCGTAGCACCTACTTTCTCTGCGGCGCTCATGACTGCCTCCATTTGCAGCGTCTAACCTCTTCGATCTGCTCAGCTGTTTCTCCCCTTCGCTCCTCCCTCCAGCAGTGGCTGTGTCTAGCTTCCGAAGTAGCTGCTGCCACAAGCCTCTCGGGACGCATATGAGGGTGGTCACTCAGAGTATCACACCCTAAGCGGCGAACAAGAATGATTTTGTAATACGTTTAGGAATACTGTGCAATGTATCTGACGTCTTAGCCTAGATGCCCTGAATGGCCTCTGAGAGATTTCGTAGCTATACGCCACTCCCATCCTAATCTGAGTTCCAGCAACATTGGGTCGTTTACTGTATGCTTTTCTGTACACTTATTATCCATCCGAGCCCAAACAGGGCATCCTTGCATTTGTGCACCTGTTTGCATATGTGTGCAGATGCACTATGCAGATGCACTATGCAGATGCACTATTAGCAACGGTGTGAAATTGCGTGGTTGCCGCAGGACCTTTGGCCTGATGACTTGCGCATAGCTACAGTCACGAGCTTTCCAGCCCAATGTGGCAATCAAGGTGAAGTTTAGTTCACACACTCCACTGTATGTCTTCCAGTATGCATCAAGTCACAGCGCAGTGACGTGCGACAACTTTGACACCTCATCATGGCACCTTACAGCAGACCTTACCGCAACACAGCAACTAGTCTCACATGAGTTACGGTCAGACACAGGCTGCAAGGTATGGGTTAAAAGGCAGCACAACAAGGTGGCGACAGTGGATGAGTTCCGCACCAGCCGGGTCAGCTCAGCAGTGAACAGCCTCCAACTGAACCGCAGCAAGCCCACCAGGGCCTTTGGGCTGGAAGCCTTGAAAACTTGGAATCCCGGCGCCAGCGGTGCGAGGCGCCAGTGCAAGGCTTCATGTGATGCACATGATTGAAGCAGGCAACCTCTATGGAGCTAGGCAGATGGGTGGACAGGGACTGCAACCCGGCCCTAGGCAACTAGTACCCTGGCTTGAGCTTCAGAGAGCTGCGAGACCAAGCACCCAAGCGGGGTATGGGGTAAACCCACCATCATGGCCTAGGAGCTACAGGTGGTAATGCCTGCCGCAACTTGGCCAGCTAACGGGGAAGTTGGTGCTAGTGGATGAGTTCTGCACCAGTTGGGTCAGCACAGCTGTGGATGGCCACCCTGCTCCCTGAGGGCTGGGTGGAGGCTGACTGCTGGCATCAGGGCACCCGGCTGCTGGGGGCCTGGTCAGAGGCCCTGGTGAGGCTGTCTTGGCACAGTGCAGGCCATGGTGAACCACCTCCTACACTGCACACCACTGGGAAGTGGGCATCTAGTGGGTTCCTGACGCAGGACTTGCACCCCATGCTGTTGTTGTTGCTGCTGCTGCTGCTGCTGTGCTGCATGCTCTGGTTGCTTCTTCACCACCATCCCACATCAGCAGCCGCATCACAGCGCTGCCTAGTCTGCAGCTGTACTCGTCCTTGCCCCACACCATCGCCCAGGGCCAGGCATTGCCGCCTAAGGCTGCCGCCCCCCTTGGCCAGGTGGCTGTGCGGTATCCCCTGTCCTGCTGGTGGTGGTGGCGGCTGACAGGCCCGACCACTGACCTTGCCCTGGAGCTGGCAACGGTCAGTCAGCCCTGACCAGCACCCAGCCAGCCTGAGGCTCAGTGCCCGCACCCACCTGTTGCACTCAACGGCAGGCAGCAGGGACTGGCTGCAGCTGACCAGGGACGAGGGCAGGCGGGGTCATGCAGCCAGTGATCCCGCCAGGATCCAGGTGCTATGGGTAGGTGTCATGGTGGCGGCAGGTGTCATGGGTAAGTGCCCGGAGTACCCGAGACATGATGAAGGACCTGGTAGAAAACCCTAGAATGCATGGCTTTCCGAAGTTTGTTGCGCCGGCCCACTCGGCTGCCGTGGTGACGGCAAGAAACGCGAGTACATCGCGCCTGGACCTGGCACCTCGACCAGCCAGCGCACAGGTGACACGCGGCACCCCACAGCCAGCTAGTCACGCCAGTTTACCACATACCAGCGCGCGTGTGTGTGTATGTTGCCTGCAGCAGAGGCGCAGCAGAGGCGGAGCAGAGGCCACTTACAAGCGTGTGTGCGTGTGCGTGCGTGTGTATGTATGTGCACTGTAGTGCCCCACGCATCCTGCCACAGCCCCGACAGCCAGCCAAGCGCATCCAGCCCCACAGAGGCGAGGCTGGCAAGGCCAAGGGCAAGCCTCACAGCCTGGACCCAGCAGCCCAACACCTCACCGCCCTGAGCCCACCATGCCAGCCGCCAGGCAGATGGTTAAACAGAGACACCAACACAACATTGAACCTGCATCATGCCAAAGCACCCACTAGGCCGGGAGCCCTAGTGAAGTCTCGCAGACCCAGCAGATCTGTTAGACCTCGCGGCCTATGCGTCAGGCACCTGCTTTGGGTCGTAAACCCACACCCCAACCAGGTGTATGACTTGCAAGTGGGCTTGGCAGCATTGTCCTCTCTCTTGCCCTTCACATAGTGTTATGTTTGTAGCAGGGTCTAAGGGGACAGGAGCTGAAAGTGGGGAGATAATTACCCACAGGCAAACATGTTGTTCCTTGTTGAATAAGTTTTGTTTGTCTGAAAGTGGGGAGAGGGTACATTACAACCATGTCCGAGAAGGAGAAGGGAGAAGGAAGACATGTGCTGGAGGAGTTGGCTTGGCAGTAAGGCGCTCCCAGAAAAAACTCTGAGATATGACCCAATATCATCAAGCATGATGAAATATGGTCAAACCAAAACCGAGCAAGTTAATTTAAATTGGCGAAGATTAGAGAAGTGTAGGGTAATCTGGCGGAGGGTAGAGGAGAGTAGAAGACTTCATTTGGCGGAGAGTAGGGGAGTGTCAAAACCTTTTTATATTCGGGGTTCTTAGGTGGATTAGTGCGGTGATCTGCCACAATATCCTCTTGACTACGGACCCGGTCATATCACATCTTTAGAATCATCATATTCAGTCATATGACCAATTCCTCAGCAAGTCATATGATCGGTCGCGCCCTACTTGGCAGCCTTGCCCTTGGCATATCATGCGAAATATGATTTCTGTTATATGTGTAAAGGCTGAGAGGGGGTCGTGAATGTTTCCTTGATATGTACTGCTGGCGTGCATGCAGGCTGCATGCTGTCATGCATGGACCATAGGGGCTCTGGCACCAGGCTGTCTATAAAACAGTTAGAGGATGTTACCAACTGGAGGCCCGGATGTTACCCCAACGGCTTGCGTCGATTGGGTTTCCTCTTTGATTATCTGTATGATTGATACCCAGGGAGCTGGCCCCTCATGTGCGGGAGCCCCAGCAGAGTGCGCAGCTAAGCACCGCCTGCCGGATACCACCCTACCCAGCCCTGTCCCCCCCATGTGGCAGGTGGCTGGACCGGGACATTACCCCGTGCCTTAACTTCAGCACATTGGGGAGTGTATGCGGCGCTCCGTTGAAATGTGCAGCTGGAAGGGCCTGGCGGTTCTGCCCGCCCCTGGCAAGGAGTGTCAGCAAGGCTTCAAGCTGTTCAATGACCGGCTGCGGAGTACCGGGCTGCGGAGTACCGGCGGAGCAAGGACGGCTACGCTTGCAACCACCCACAGGGCCTAGTAGCTAAGCATGCTGCCAGCCTTACAAGCAAAGGTCACATTTGGAACGCACCGGCTCAGCTGCAATTGAAAGTCCCATCATGCTGTGGCGCATAAAGTCGTGCTCTCATTGCCAAACGTGCCCACACTTGCTGCCTGGCTTCATGGCTCTCACGACTTAAGCTGCACACAGTGCCATGTGCTGGCAATGGATCCATAGGCCTGCAGGTCACCCTGTCTGCCCGCTCAGCCATGCCAAACAGCAGGGCGCTGGTGTGTGGTGGCTTGTCTGTGTTGGTGCAGTGTGGGCAATGTGCCGTACCGCTGGACCAGGGATGGGGTTTGCACTCATCAAGGGTTTGCACTCATGAAGCTACAGTGGAGAGATTTACACACAGTCAACCACGTGCCACATTGAAAAGGGAGCTGTGTTGAGACTTGTATGCATCGTCTTGTTTCGCACATAATGCTTGTATGCATTGAAGCCCCATGCACTGTCCTATGCAATGCAAGTCTGAAATTCCCTGCAAGTGCGAAGTCCCTGCCTGGTCCCTTTTGTCCCGCCTGGGTGCCGCTACCAGTTGTAGGAGCAGCGACGCCAGCTTACAGGACGGAGTCAACATCGCCCCCAGCCTTAGGTAAAGGCCGCGACCGCCGCGAAGAGCTGGGACTGCTAAAGCTGGCACATGACAAATTACGCTGTTAAGCTAGAGGAGTAGCTTGAACTCTGCGTGTGCTTATCACACGGCACGGGCTGGAGTAAACAGCGAACGAAAAGGGCTGGGCTTTGCCGTGCCTTCCTTCCAGGAATCAACGGGAATGCGGAGCTAGCAACAGCATGTCTGCTTAGCCCAGCTGAAAGCAGCATGTCTAACGCAGCTCCACAGGTGCCACGCGAGGTGGGCTGCACTAGCATGTGCCGCGCTGCAGTGGGTAGCCATCACTTTTGAGCACAAGTAGAGGATGCTGCCTGTCACATCGCAGAACATCGACTTGACTAAAAGTCGGGTTGGGTTGGACTTGGTAGCCACCCCGCTATGGCTGTACGACACGCACTCGGGCTGCAATGTATGGGGCAATCGGTGAGGCAATCATGTCTGTTGCTGTGAGTAAAGCAACCTTGAACTCTGAGTTGTCTGTCCCGGCGTGCTGCAAGCGCAGAGCGGCTCTGGAGCTCTTCGCCACGGATCAGCAGGCTTTTACAGTCGCACAGCTGCCATTGCTCGATTCTCAGCCAGAGCAGCAACAGGCATGGAAGGACTTGAATGAGAAACTTCATGCCAGTGTCGAGGTAGGGCTATGCATGCAAAGCTGCACAAGTTGCCAAGCAACATTGGAGGAGGCGATGTTTGTAATGATGCACTGCAGCTTGGCTCACAAGAGATGTCTATGTACGTGACCAGCAAGCAGCGTGTACCAGGCTTCTTGGACTTCATGCGGCCAGGCAGCCCCAGAGCACTATACAAGGCAGTTTTTCGGCCCGTCATCGCTACAGTAGACAGTGGCACTATGCAAAACATTGCCCTAGTCCAGGTAAATCCTTGCAAGATGAAGCGGGCTGCGGGATACCTGCACGCGTGACTTCACACTGCAATGTGCGGCTCCAGGTTGTCCAGCAGAGCTTCACAGACATTGAGGAAAACCATCTGAGGATGGTAGAGATCTGCAATAACCATCCAATGGTGCGCATGAGGAGACTTAACTGTAGCAGACCTGCGGTTCACCACCATCCACGATAGATGTATATGCCATGCATTCAGCCATCACGTTAACATATGTCTGCCTTGCCAATGCTGCCTGCAGTTCCAGTTCCTCTTTGATGACAGCGGCAAGCTTTTAGCAGCCAACAAGAGGGCCATGTACAACATGAAGGGTATGTGCTGTGCCTGGCCTCAGCGTCATGCCCAGCCATTAAACACCTGGCAGCCTGTTTTGCAGAGCATCTGGGATCGTGTGAGAACTACAACCTGCAAATGTACCTTTCCATTGGCGAGTGTGATGGCAGCAGATGGCCTGATGACATGTATCAGGAAGCAATGCGGGCTATCTTCAAGGAGGACAAACCCTGCCACAGGTGTGCCAGCTTCCAGCATCTTTCCAGCATTCACCTTCCTTCTCCTCATTCACTCATTCTCCTCATTCACTCATCAGCACCTTGGCCCTCAACCTTGAGCCTTCATTGCAGTCGAACACACTAATTGTGAACCACTACAAAACAGTGTTTTTGTCTGTGTGGAGTTCCCATCGCATGGCATGCACATGGCCTATACATGGCATACACATGGTCACGGTCGCCTACCACCTACAGCATTGCCTGACCCGTTAGGGCTACACCGTAGAGTTGGCATGACAAAACATGCACTAATTGTAAGCTGATGACAGCTCAAGATAGGGGGGACACACACTACTGTGCCACAGCAGGCTGCTGCTGCTGCTGGGCCTTGGGTGGCTTGTCTCGCAGCCGCTTGTACCCCAAGCCAGGGTACTCCTTGCCCTTGGCTGGCAGCGCTCCCTGGTCTGGCCAGAAGCACAGCTCCAGCGGCCGCCACTTGCTCTCCCCAATGCGCTGCATGTTCAATGCTGCATTGCAGTCCCTGTCCAGCCACCTGCCTGGCTGTGCTGCTGGCTTGGCTTTGGCAGCCTTGCCCTGGGCCTTGTTGGGCTCAGCTGCCGGCTCAGCCTTGGTGCGCTTGCTGCGCTTGGCTGGCAGGGGAGTGCTGGGCCCAGGCTCTGAGGCTGCTGCCTGTGAGGCTTCTTGGCTGCTGCGTGGTGCCTGTGGGGGCTTGCGGGGGGCCATTACAGGGCACCACATCATACCCCGCACTGGCTGGTCACGCTGCTGGCTCCAGGCTGGGCGCACTAGGCGGTGTTCCACCTGCCCTGCTGGGGGCTTCCAGGCTGCAGGCCTGGTGGCCCTGCGCTTGTTCAGCTGCCTCTCACATGGCTGCTGGCCATTCATTGCTGAGCTGACCCGGCTGGTGCGGTGCTCATCCACTAGCACCACCCTACCCCGCCGCTGGTCTGTCCCCCTGGGCCTGCACACCACCTTGCAGCAGGCACGCAGCACCGCACCAGCACCCCAGCCACCCCTGGTGCCAATGCCAGCTGCTCCAAAGAAGACCACCAACTGCTTAGTACGCCCATGGCGCTCCATGGACACCTCAGCCATGTCCTCCTCCAACTGCAGCCATGCACACAAGGCACACATGGTGGCTGACATATTCTTCATGCTCACTTCATACTACTGGTGCTGGGGCAGGCTCAGGCTCTGGCTCTGGCTCAGGCTCCGGCTCAGCCTCAGCCTCAGGATCCCAGTCCATGTCCGTTGCTGTTGGCTGGGCAGGGACACGCAGGGGGAGTGGGGGTAAGGGGGCAGCATCCAGTGCACGGGGAGGCTGCACGGCTGGAGGTGTAGGGGCGCTGCGGTACCCCGGGGTGCAGTAGCCCACCAAACATGTCAGGAAGATCCTGGGCACATACGGTGACGCGATGACGCGGAGCTGGCTGTGCACCCCAGCCCTCAGCTGGAAATGTGCCATCAGCTTGCGCTTCGTCTTCTTGCACCCGCGCAGCACGGCGCCACCCGGGACTTTGATGACCTGCAGCCAATTACAATCAACATTTTGACAGGCCGGCACACAAACAGTGCGGGGACACAAACAGTGCGGGGACACAAACAAACCTGTCGTCGCTGGGTTTTCCATTCAGCCCTTCGCTCCTCACGTTGTTTGCCTGGAGGGGTGCTAGGACCTGCGCTGGCATGAACAGAAGCGATGTGAGCAGCGCGGAGCTCACTGGACTGCACAGTTGCAGCGGACCACACTGCGACTACGACGAACCTTGTTTTCACGGGCTTTCAATCGGAAGCGGCTCTTGCTCCGCGGCACTGGGCCGCTTCCTCGGAGGCATTGCGCCACTAGGCTCATATCTACTAACACCTGCTGACACCTACTTATACCCAGGAGGCGATGTCACTCACTCTCGCACTCCCAAAGGGCACTTCCTAAGGGCACCTCCAAAGGGCACCATTCACTCATCAGCACTGCCCCTCTTGCAAAGGCCATTGCTGCAAATACTTGCTACTGCTGGCATATGCTCGCATGGACAGGTTTCCACAGCTGCGGTGGAGCAAGCGCCACCCTGGCAAGTACCGCTGGGTCCTATATGAGATGTGGCCCATGACGGATCCCATCACACAGCAGAGGGCCGTCCTGGTTTGTGAGCAGAACATCTCCCAGGTCAAGGCTTTGGAAGAGCAGTTCAAACGCACCAATGAGAGGTAGGGGCATCCCTGCCTCCGTTGTCATGCCACCAGCACCTTATCATAGCTAGGTTGTCCAAAGGCTGGAGTCTCAGCCAACTAGCCATCTAGCAGGGCTGTGACTGCCATCTGCATAATAATCACAGGTACTTGTCACCATGGGTGATGCCACGCGTGCTGCTGCTGCTGCTGCTGTGCTGCCTGACTCCCAGGCTGGAAGCTCAGCTCGAGGAAGCACTTGCCCAGCGAGATCCAGTCCACAAGCCAGCCATTGACATTGACACCCCAGCTGACAAAACCTTGAAACTGTTGGACAAAATCATGCGCGGCCAGGAGGTGCGCGCATGGACTTGCGCAAACTATGCTAGCCCCAACCTCAACACACATGCTTCCAGAACATCGATACATATCTTTTGTCGCATGTTGCTGTGCAATTTCTTGCCACGGCTGGTGGTGCAGGTCAGCGCACGGGCTGCCATGGAACTCAGAGATGCCATCCTCCAGGCCGGTGACCTGCGCCAGCCTGTGAACTTCAACGAGCAGATGATGAAGAACAGCCAGACAATGCTAGACTCAGAAGTGTCCCAGTCCCTCATTCAGCTGCTTAGCAGCAAAAGACCCACAAAGGTAACGAAGGCAGCAGGGAGGTTACGGCAGCTATAACAGATCAGGGTGCTTGCATGGCACAAGGCAGGCTGCTTCAGGCAGCCTTTTGTATGCACTCAGGGTGTCATTGCCTGCTGCAGGTGGAAGAGGAGCCAACCACTTTCACCAGCTCAGACTCAGGTGCTTGTGAAGACATGCCCCACCTGCGCATCAAGACCCAGCCTGTCACGCAAGAGAGTGTGCGGCAGCTAATTGCGCTGTCGCGGAACCTGCCAGACGAGGTGCTGTCGGTGCTGGCCAAGGTGGACGACTGGCAGGTGTGTTTGCCTGCTGTCTGGCTTGCATGGCCAGGAGGTTGCGAGTCTACCTTGCAGCCAGCATGGCACCTGTGAGAGCAGCTTGTGGCCTTTGTCAAGAATAAAGTACTGGCATATCCCATCATTGCGCCGTTGTCCACATCTCAAGGTTTGGATGCCTGCAAGTTCAGCCACAAAACATAGCACTAGTCGCTGCCAGGGCACAGCTGGTGGCTAACTAACACAGATTGGATTATGCCACAGTTGGTCATCTGTGCTGCTCCTGCAGTTTGACGCATTTAAGCTGTCAGAGGTGTCTGGGGGAAGGCCCCTCAGCCTGCTGTCCTTTGCCCTGTTCAAGCGATGTGACATTGTCACCAAGTGGCAGCTACATGAACACAAGCTGGTCAAGTTCTTGATGAAGATCGAAGACGGGTGAGCAGGGGAGGGTGGGGCCCGAATCAACGTGGCAATGTGACAATGGCCAAGGTTCAAATGACTGTTACAATGTTTGTGCATGGTGTGCCCCCTGCTGAGTGGTTCCCTGCTGTCCACTGCCTGCAGCTACCCGAAGAACCCCTACCACAACAGGGTCCATGCAGCAGACGTGTTGCAGTCCTTGCATGTCCTGGTCGTGCGGGGCGGGCTCATAAACTTTGGGTATTGCGACGAGGTCGGGCTGGTCAGCTGCTATCTCTCCTCGGTGGGTAAGCTTCCCACATCCCATTGCCTTGCTACCACACAATTCTTGCCCTGCCAGCCTGTGGCCTTAACCTCTTCTGGGTTGCTGTGCCACAGATCATCCATGACTACGAGCACAAGGGCGTTAACAATGACTACCTGATCCGAGTGTCTGACAGCCTGGCAGTGCTGTACAATGACAGGCAAGTCACACCACTCATATTCCCGTGCTTACATATTGGGGTGGGCCAGTACCAGTGGCAGGGTGACCAGTCCAGTCCCAGCCCTAGTGGCAGGGCAATGGCGCTTGGCAGCTGGACTATCTGGCTTAATTTGGCTTGCGCCCTTGTTTTTTGTGCCCCTCTACAGGTCGCCCATGGAGAACCATCACTTGGCAGCTTCATTTCACCTCATCAACAGTGACGAGTACAATTGGATGCCCAAGGTCAGATAGCATCCTCCGTGCTAGCAAGCTGGGCACTCTTACCTTGCCATCATGCTGCCACTGTCGTTGTCATCACCATGATGAGCAGCAGCGGCATGACATGGCAGCCATGCGAAGAACGGGCGGCCATGCAAACATCTTGCCTGGTGCGCTGCAGGTCACTCACAAAGTTCGTGAGGCCATCCGCAAGCAGGTCATTGACATGGTCCTTGCCACGGACATGAAATCTCACTTCAGCATACACTCCATGTTCCAGGCAAGTGGTCAACCTGGCCTGCAAGGGCAGGAGCATGTGCATTCCAGCCAACTTTTTCAGTTGTAGGCGCCAGGGAAGGTTCCAGTACATCATATTGGTACAATGGGGTGCTTCACCTCATACCGGTTTGATGGGCTTCATCCCCCCCAAGCATGGAAGGCTGCAGCTACCAGGGCTGCTACGCCTTGTACAGGTTGCAAGGCCTGCCGCTTGTGATGCATGAGGAAGAGAGCAGGTCAGCTGCTGTGCGCCCGCAGGCCAAGATGCAATTGAATGGCAGCAGGCCCAGCGGTGGCAGCGACCCAAAGAGCATGCGCAACTCGCCCCACAACACATCAGAGGGCAGCGGGGCGCACAAGATTGTTGATGATGACCAGCGGAGCCTGGTGCTGCAGGTGGGGCAGGCTCTTGGCAGCATCAGGTTAATTGCATCGGCAGCACCAGGCCTATGCCTTGCTGTGGACCAAACAGCTGGTTTGAGCAATCGCTAAGCAGCTGCTAGGCTGGGGCCATGCCTCTGCTGCCAAAGATGTCTGTGAAAATGCTGGGGGGTGCATGGTTATTGTTTGCATTCCATCTGTGTCAGGGATGAGTCCTAGAAGCGACGGTTCCATAGGGTGGGCGTGGTCAGGGCCAGGGTGACAAGGGTGACCGTGTTTCAGTGGGGTGGTGGCAACGAGGCACTCCTAGCTGAGCAGCATGCTCACTCGTGAAGTCCTGCTGGCTGCAGGTAGCGCTCAAGTGCGCAGACCTTGGCCACCTGGCCTCACCCCGGGCAGTACACAAGAAATGGGTGTGCTACTTGGAGGAGGTGGGTGCAGTGTTTAGCAGCTGGTGTAGGTGCTGGGCACCATACAACCAGGTACTCCAGGCGCTCAGGCTCAATGGCTGTGGCGGGTGTGAGGGCCTTGTGATGCAAGTCCCGCATGTCCACTTGACGCTTGCCATGTCACAGTGGTGAGTTGGAGTGAGTGATGGCATGTTGCAGGAGTTCTTCCGGCAGGGCGACCGCGAGAAGGCAAACGCGCTCAGTGTGTCCCCACTCATGGACAGGGAGAAGAATGGGATCACCAAGTCACAGGTGTGTTTGCTCTGAAGAACTTGGCTAGGAAGCCACAGATGCCTGTTTGCTCGGTGCCAGCTACATTGTGACCTTCTCAATGTGGGAGCATGCGCGTGGCATCTGCTCTGACTACGCGGTCCTGGTCTGCACTCAGCCTGCACTCAGCCTCAGTCTGTACAGATACAATGGGATTAGAGGAGATGTCACCTGCACTGACCACTTAGTCCCGGTCTGTACGATTGAAACGAGGTTGAAGGAGAGGAGGGTGCAGCGTGTATTGCAGCTGCTGCCTAAGCTGCCCTCTGAGCCTGCTTGGTCCCTGCATGTGCCAGCATGCATGCCCGAGCCCCCACTGGCTGCTCTTAGCTCCCCTTTGAGACCACAATGCGTACACCACACAGGCAGTATGTGCTATTAAGCTGATGCAGGCTCTCCTCGCCTGTTTGCCAACAAGGCATGGCCCTCTGCCTCTGCCTGTCTTCCTACGTGCCTATGCCTATCAGTGTTTTTTTTTTCAAAACAGCCAAGCTGATGCTCGTGACGAAGGGTCCAGGACCATCACATGGCTGGTTACGCAGTTGGTCCCGACTGGTAACGAAATAAAAGTATCGCAGCATTTTCTTATGCCAAAAGATGTTTTTATATATATTTCATATATAAATAGACATTTTTCGGTTACGAAGCAGCCGAGGCCAGCCAACGCAAGGGTCTGTTTGGTAACGAAATCCAGGCCTAGAAAACGAGCTTTTGGTTCCGATCGTTACGTATTACGCAAAAAAAATCACTGATGCCTATGCGCCTGCTTGTGTGCCTGTGCCTATGTGTGTGCTCTGTCATCTTCGTCCAGGTGGGCTTCTTTGACATAGTGGCGCTCCCCCTGTTCCAAAGCTTTGCCCAGGCGTTCCATGACGCAACCCCCATGTTGGATGCCGTCAAGGACAACTACCAGGTCAGTCTGGGGCGCCAGTGCAGAACAGTCGCGCAGCATATCAGCCCCCTCTCTTTCCTGCCTGTCTGCTTTGTGTTGTGTGGGAGACCCTGCACTCAGTTGAGACATGGCTGCCTGCTTGCAGATGTGGCGGGAGGAGGTGGGCGCAGGGCACAGATAGCAGCGCTGGTGCTTCACAAGCAACCCCTCCCTGCAAGGCTCTCAGCCTTGTTCATAAGTGGCAGGCCTGCGCAATGATATGGCCACGCACTTCATGATGGCATGGGCTGGCGGAATTAATGCGGACCAGGCCTAAAAGCCCAAAGTAGGAATGACCCCTGCCGTACTCAAAGTATGAGAGAAAGTGCATGTGCTAGGTTGTCACACTTGCCTGCGGCCTCTGTGGGGGGTGCGTCAGGCAGGCCTTGACGACAGATAACAGTCCTTGGCCATGGCATGGTTCTGAACGGAAGAAGGTATGCCCTAGATAGGGATGGACGGATCTTAGACACTTGCTTCATCACAGCTAGTGTGCCAGTGTTACAGGCCTGTATTTCTTTTGTTTTGAACACAATGTGTTGGCGTGTATCAGCCAGTCGAGGACCTCCTGAAGGGAAAGGGCTGCTCTGCAACTCGCTGACCGTTTTGTGCAGTGACATCAAGGCCAAGCAGCTTGGGCCATGAGGTAGCCGCAACCATCAGTAGTCCAGTTTCACGGGGCCTCACCTCAGGGCCTCCCAACTCTGATGTTTTGGCATGTACAACCGTCACATGCGACCGATTGCTCCGGGAGCAGGCCGATGGCTTTAGCCCCGCGCGGCATGGCTTAAACGCGGACTCTAGTTACAGCAGCAACCAGTAGCTGCTTCGATTGTGGTCGGCAGGGTGGTTGGGATCCGCCGGCCACCCTCAAGACATCGCGCAGTGCAGGCGTGTTGTTGGTGCTCTACGCATAGGCGCTGCTGCTAGCCCGCGAGGTGAGGTGCACGCAGCAAGTGCCACCACTCCTGCGCCAGCACATGTTACCCGACGAACATCTGATGATGCAGGAGTTTTCGAGTACACCACAGCACACGTAAACAGGTCTTCTTAGCTACGGCTGCGGCTCAGCTGGAGCAGGTAGGAGTTTGCAGCCAACATTAAATCCAGCCAAAACTCAAAGAGTTGTCTTATATTTGTGCTGACCGCTGAATCAAAGGCTACCCTACACATATGCACATCTGCAACAATAGAAATAATATTGCTCTCAAAGCTCAGTGAGCCATGGATTGTCAATTGCAGGAGCCCAAGCACCACTAACCCTTCCTGCCCACAGTACCTGCCAGCAGCCCACCCTAGCAGGCCCAGCTGCCTACCACCACCTCCCAGCACCTCCTCACTGCCCTTCTGCCTGACATGCCACCCGTCCCATCATCAACAAGCACATCCAGGCACTGTTCGAGTACTTGTACGAACACAGCCAGCTATTCTTCCAGCTCCCTCACCTGCTGGCAGCCATGGGCTCTTCAAACGCGTTGTACGCAACTGAGCAGGTGCTGAAACAGCGGGACATGAGGCTGCAACAGTGGGACGTGCACCAGCGGCAACAGCAGCAGCAACAACAGGGGGGGCGGCGGCAGCCACCAAGTGCGACTGCACACAAACTTGCGTTTGCTTTATCACGGCGTCATTAAGAAGGTCGAGGGTGGAGGAGGCGTGCATAATGATATCTGCCCACAAAATGTAGGCCGGGTTCACGCCTAAGCAGTGCATCATATACATAGTCATGGACGCTCAGGACAGCCGTAGCGTGTAGCCAAGCGAGCCCTCTACATACTGATGTGCTTCGTTGATCAATCCGCAAACTGTGCGAGAAATGAACCGCGTGAAACGGACACACCCCCTTTTCAAGGGGGTTGGGAGGCCCTGACCTCACCACACTCTGGCACACAATAACACAGTGAAGCGGGTCGCTAGATAATACCAAGGCACTGAGAGCCGAGGCAAAGCACCCAGTGTAACCCCGGACAGCTTGGCTATGTTCCAAGCTTGCCAAGAACCCTAGAATGCATGGCTTTTGGGAGTTTGTTGAAACCCTCGCGCCTTTACGCAGTGACGCGCCGGCCCACACGGCTGCCGTCATGACCGGCAAAGAGCACAGGCACATCGCGACTGGACCTGGCGCCTTGATCAGCCATCGCGCAGGTGACACGCAACGCCCTACAGTCAGCTAGTCACGCCAGTTCGCGTCATCTCACTACTTACCAAGCGCGATTGTGTGTATGTTGCCTGCAGCAGAGGCCGAGCAGAGGCCACAAAGAAGCGTGCGTGTGCGTGCATGTACCATTTCCGCCGCGCTCTGCACCACCCATGCGGCAGCCGGCCCTGTCAAGCACCCGCCATGGGGTCCCTGCGCATGCATGGGCAAGCTCCCACTTGGAACACCTATGCCCTTGCCCACCTGGTGCATGTGGAGGAGTGTCAATCTGGGTCATAGGCGCTGCAGCCTACTTTTTACCTAGGTTTGATTTGGGGCCTATTCCCAAGTTTTGTTTTTGCTCATTTGCTCGGATTCTCCGCGGTTGTGGCAGTTGAGGGTAACCGCCTCCGCCCGCCCGGCCTGCGCCTGCCTGCCTGCACCTGCGAGGACAGTTACTACCCGCATCTCCAGCAGCGGAGACGCACAGCAGAGTGCTTGCTTGGTTTCTGCCTGGTTTCTGCCGCATTGCTTTGCCCGCTTTGCGGAGTCTATCTAGTCCCGCTGGAGAGTCTGACTAATACGACTGCACGCCTTGCACGACTGCATTGCACCGCAGTTCGCATTTTGCGCACTTGTACTTGCGATGCTTACCATCACCCCCGCCACCACCCTAGCAAACGGGAATTCGGCGCATCTGGGGCACTTGCATCGTTGCACTACTGCAACCTGACACAACCTGACACAACCTTACTTACTTACTGCAGCCAACCTTACACATACAATCTGCCCCTAGCAGAGTTTAAGCACAGCCTGGCCTATGCAAAGCATCATTTACATCAACACGATACATCTGCCAGCCAAGCCAAGGCCACACAAGCACACAAGCAAGGTACATTCCTGCCTCGCAGCAGAGATGGTTGCATAGTCAGGAGATGCTGCCATCATCTGTTCTCTGGGCCTCGTCGGGCGCCACCGAGGATAACGTTTTGCCCTCTGTCACGAGGCTGAGGGCTGCCAGGGCCTTAGCCTGCTCTAGCAGCGATTCCATACCCGCAGTGCCAGATTCTCTTGACTCAACCGCTGAACCTCCGAGCATTTCAAATTTGCTGAAGGTGTTAGCAAAGGTCACCCCGGCCATTGGCCATGCCAATCCGTGCCAGGCCTGCGCATCGCACCACGCCCTAGTGGAGGATAGCGAAGGCTATCGCGGTAACTCGCGCGCGCTAAAACTCGCGTTTTAGGCTGAAGCCTTGTCCCAGTACACCGCCCGCCATTCCCGCGGACTGTGAACATGGTCGCTCGCTGCAGCCTGGGGCTCAACGGGGTGCCGCCGTACGTGGGTCGCAGGTCGAAGCGCAAGATTCCCTGGGTTGGGTCGGGACCCCTCATGGCCCGGGCCCTTCCTGACACCTGGCGCGAGACCTGCCCAACCCTCCCTCCAAGCAAGCAGAGCATATCACTAAGGTGTCAGCAGCACCGTGCGTGGACTTTAATTCGCTACCGTGCACTCTGCTGAAACCTTGACCCCATCATTTCGGGGCTTCTGTCAAGACCATAAACTTTTAGGCCTTTGGTCCTTTCCACGTGCTTCCACCTTTCACTGATAGCTGGGCGGGTCTATATTCCGGGATGAACCCCAGGCAAGCTCCATCACCTTGTGTGGTACATACAATGACAAAATGTGGCAGAGGGTGGATTTGGCATGGGTCGATCTCATCACAGGAGCCGATTGGCTGCGTCCTGTGTTCATCCCCGACGGGTTGGACCCTGTGCCGCCGTTAGGCGCCCTCATTGCTACCTTTCTCGCACTGTGCGCGAAATTGATACCGAAATATGCGATGAGCCCTCCTGGACCCCGACGCCGCGCCCTCCTGGAACGCCATAAAGCGATACGTGCCAAGCTGGTAAGTGGTGGCAATGGCAGTGGCGGACACCTCCATTGTGGCGGAATCCACCATTGTGGCGGGAACCCATACCTTAACATCCTCCTCCTCCATCCTACACCCTGCAGAGCCCTACCGAGCTGCCAGCCCTTGAAACAGCCCTTGCAACACCACAACAGTCAAGCAGGGGTGCCAGCACATGGGGCCATAAGCGCCCACGCACCTGCCTTGGCCGGGGCGCCCAGCAGCAGCTGAGCATGGACCAGCAGCAGCTGCAGGGTGCCCAGCACCAGCTGGCTCAGGACCAGCAGCAGCTGCAGGATGCCAAACGCCAGCTGAGCCTGAATCAGCAGGAGCTGCAGGGTGCCCAGCACCAGCTGGCTGTGGACCAGCAGCAGCTGCAGGGGGCCCAGCACCAGCTGGCTGTGGACCTTGAGCAACTGCAGGGCACCCAGCACCAGCTGGCTCAGGCCCTTGAGCAAATGCAGAGCGGCAGGACGGGGCTGGAGCGCAGCGAGCTACTGTTGCGTCAGCACATGGACGCATGCATGAGGTGAGAGCCTGACCTGCTGTGACATGTTGTGACATGTTGTGACATGCTGCGCCCCATGTGCTACTGACCTGCAGTGACCTGCTGGGACCCATGTGCTACAAACCTGTTGTGACCTGCTTTGACCCATGTGCAGGGCACCCACCATGGATCTGCCGAGCTATGCAGACATGCAGCCATGCAGCCATGCAGCCATGCACGGCGATGCACAGCCATGCAACCTGCCATGCAACCAGCCATGCACAACCATGCAACCGGGCATGCAACCAGCCATGCAGATGCACAGCCATGCACAGCCATGCACAGCCATGCACAGCCATGCACAGCCATGCACAGCCATGCAACCTGAGATGCGGCGCATCTGTTACATGCGCAACTGTGTCCCCAGCGCAGCAGCTCAAGCTGCTTATTCTGCGGCCCTCCCACCCGTGAGGCTGCACAACAGCTTTAGCATTCTGTCATCCTCTTGTCCAGGACATGCCAACAGCCCTGTTGCCCTAGTCACCCCAACACCTGTAGCACGGCGGGCAGCCCGTCAGAAGGATAGGAGGAGGCTTGCTTGCCTTCAAAAGCAACAGCGCAGGCTACGGCGTCATCAGCAGCATGCAATCACAGGTGGCAACAGCCAAAAGGGGCGGGGGCAGGAAGAGCAGGAGGGGCATGAAGAGCAGGAGGGGCAGGAGGAGCAGGAGGGGCAGGAGGAGCAGGAGGAGCACCAACAGCCTTCAGTCCCTCACCGTCACCTGCGGGCTGCGGCTACAGTGATTGCCAAGCAGTTTGCTCCCTTCCGCAGAAATGCTGGTGCCACTCAGCAGCTGGTACAGTTGCTAAGGAAGCAGCCTGCCATGAAGGAGGCACTAAGCCATGTGCCGATGTCAGCCAAGCATCAGGTCGGTGTCATGGTGCTAGATAGGATCAGCGCTCTGCAGGCAGGGACCTGCGGCCTGGCTGGGGGCCAGACCCTGGGCAACATGCAGGCCAAGGCAGTGCTAGCCTCCATCGTCCCTCCTGAGTTGGGTGAGCACAGGTTGCTCAGAGCATTTAGCAAGTTTACAGGGTGTCCCAGGGACTGGGTGAGGGATGCAACAGCTCGCAACGCTGCCCCATCCCCCCTCCACAGCAGCGGCCGCGCCGTCCATTTTGACAGCGCCAAGCGGAGAGACAGTCGTGGCAACCAAGGCATCAGCCAGTCAGACTTTGACGCAGTGCGCACATTTCTGCACAACCACAGCAAGCCATCCCCCAGCCGGAAGGACCTAAGGACTTGGCGAAGCGTCATCATGACTGCAGCCCAATTCCACGGGTGAGACTAGAAGGAAAAGTTGACAGGAGCTGTGTTGGGGACATGAATGTTGGGGGACATGAGTGTTGGGGTGATGAGTGTTTGAAGGGGTCCAGCAAATATGAAATGCTCGGTGGTTGGGTCCGACGGTTGGGTCGCCAAGGGTCGTCCATTGGCGCTGCTGAGACGCTCCCCCAGCTGCTACAAGTGTGCACACGGGCAAAAAGTGCAGCGGTTGAGAGCAAATGGAGAAAAAAACTAAAAAAAAAAACTCAGGAATAAAAAAAACTCAGGAATAAAAACTCAGGAATAGGCCCTTGATGATGATGTGGCTTACACCGCTTAAGCCGTCAGCCGTTAGGCTGCTTGGCCGCCCTCCCCCTTGGTTTGATTTGGTAGCAAACTGGCGACCTTGCAAGTTTGTGACCCTGGCTTTGCATAACCCAATTACTTGACATGGCTCAAGGCTCGCGGGCTTTACGAGCTATCTGATTTCACTGGCATTGGGTTGGCATTGGTGAGTTCAGGGGCCGAGTGGGCAGACACAGCAACCCATTCATGGCAGGCAATCCCGCTTTGCCTTACTGGGTGGCTGCAAAGGGACGCTCCTTCATCACCTTGTCCATGGCAGCCAGCGCCGCCATCCCACCCAACCCATCCCATCCAACATGTGCGCGTGTTGGATGCTGCGCCCTTTCGGCACCTTGTCTTCAGCTGTGGCCACCTGCTAGGCCAGGCTTCTAGAGCCGTAGGAACAGCGGTCATAGGAACCAGCGGCTGAGGCTGGTGCTGGTCGTTTCCATGCAGGACGCACAGGAAATGTGAAGTGTGTGGGGAGAGGTCAAGGTGGGCATTGCAAGGTAGCAACTAATGGGCGAGGCTGGAGCTGGGGCCGGGATTGGGGCTGAAGCCTGCCTGGGAAATACTGGCAGTGCCCCACCGGTGCTGAGCGGCTTGTGCCGTCAGTGGTTGAGTCCGTCCGTGGTCAGCTTCTGCCCAGCAGCAGGCCCCTCTGGCAGCAGCAGCAGCAACAAGCGCCAACCAGCTGACATAGGCAGCGGCCTGGCTGACAAGCGGGCGTTCCAGTTTAAACCAGCCACTCAGATGGCATGGGCCTGGACCCTGGGGCCATCCAGGGGTGTGGGATGAGGATGGCTGCCTGCAATGCTTCTACTGACCAGGAGCCAGGTGCAGCATGACAGCGGTAACACTCCAGGCAACACTCAGCACCTTGGCCCTCAACCTTGAGCCTTCATTGCAGTCGAACACACTACTTGTGAACCACTACAAAACGGTGTTTTTGTCTGTGTGGAGTTCCCATCGCATGGCATGCTCATGTCCTATACATGGCATACACATGGTCACGGTCGCCTACCACCTACAGCATTGCCTGACCCCTTTGACAGGGCGATGCATAGAGTTGGCATGACAAAACATGCACTAATTGTAAGCTGCTGACAGCTTCAAGTGGGGGGGGGGGGGCCCTCAGCAAGGCAACACTCAGCGTTGGAATGACAATGTGCAGCACCTGGCAGCAGCCACCCCAGCAGGCACCAGCCACCATCCAGCGGCATGTGGCGGGCACCCTGGCCACTTGGGATGCGTGTGGGGGGAGTACCTGCATCCCAAGTGGGCAGAGCAAAGGATGAGGCTGTACGGCGCGCAGCAGAAGGTCTTGGAGCGCTACTTCAAGAAGGTGGGAGTGCTAATGGTAGGGGGGGTAGGAAGGGGGTAAGGAGGGGCAGGGCCTAGGGCTGATGACTGCCCGACATGTGACCTGCTTGGTGCCCATGTCCCCAATCCTCTTTGGCAGGCATTGGCATTTGGGGTGGGTGGGGGGCCAAGGCTGTGCTGCAGGCCTGCCGCAAGGTGTTGGAGAGGCCCAACAGCGGCAATCCAACCGACAGGGTGAAAGGCAAGGTGGTGACAGTGGATAAGTTTCGCATCAGCAGGGTCAGCTCAGGTATGAACAGCTCCCAGCCTTGTGAGGAGGAGCTGGACCGCAGCATGCCCACCAGGCCTGAAGACTGGAAGCCCCAGCCAGGTCAGGTGCAACACCGCTTGTTGCGGTCAGCCTGGAGCAAGCGGTTCGAGGCGCCAGTGCGGGGCCTCATGTGGTGCCCTTGTTTGCACCAGGCTAACCCTGGGGACCTTGGCAAATGGGTGGACAGGGACTGCAACGCAGCCCTCAACCTCCAGCGGGCAGGGGAGAGCAAGTGGCGCCCACTGGAGCTGTACAGGTGGGGACATTGAAAAGCGGCTCCTGCCAAGGGCAAGGAGTATCCAGCATTGGGCTTCAAGAAGCTGCGAGACCAAGCACCCAAGGCCCAGGCCCAATAGCCTGCAGCACAGTAGCATGTGTGCACTAGGCAATGCTTAGGCTGTTGCTTACATCAGAGCATTTGTTTCATGCCAACATCTATCGCCCGACCCTCGCAAAGGGGTGGGGGTAGGAAATTAGGTATTGGTTCCGGCTGTAGGTCACAGACACTCCGTTTGGAGTACAGATAATACAGCTCCTACCCATTAGTAGGGGAATCATGTGCTGTTAGTGGTTGTAGCAGCCGGTTGTGGTTGGTGGCTGGTGGTTTGTGGCTGGTGTTGGTTTGTAGCTGGTGCTCCCAGTGGTTGTGGCAGCTCGCAACTGGGAGGTGGGAGGCTGAGGGAAAGGTATTTAGGAGGCTGCTGGGTGGATGGGTGGTGGAGGAGGAGGTCACATACAGACAAAGGCACAAGGCAGCTTCACATCAAAGTAGAAAGTGCGACGTAGAGCGCTGCGCTGACATTGTGCGTAGGACGCCGGCAGAGATTGACATGCTGCTTGCGATGGTGATGCAGTTAGACTGCGAGGCGTAGCTGTAACTGGACTCCAAGAACACCAAGCTATGTTTGAATTGCATGCGTTGTGCATACTTACAAAACTTCACTGAAAACCGAGGCCAGTTGCGCTATGTTCTCTGTTGGTAGTATGTCCACATTCAGGGGTGGGCAGCAGCCACACTAGGGGTACTGGCACACCATCACTGTGCTCGACCCTGCCTGGGCTGGCCGGTGGCATGGCATCTACGTGCATCGTGAACCAGGTATCATCGCTGGACCCGCGCTCTGCACGCAACATACCCCATTTGCCGACATGCTTGCTTGCTTACCCAGGTCCATCCGCCCACTGGGGTGACACACGCGGTAGCAGGCTTCTTCACGCGCGTCGCGTCAGGCCGCGACGCCGCCGATGTTGCGGTGGCCCGCTCTACCCACTTGGACCTGTACAGGCATGTCACCTCCAGCCCACCTGACGCTGCAGCTCCAGGCTCTTCTGCACCTTCGTGTGACAGCAGGACTGACCCATTGCCAGGATCCAGCCTGGCCAGCCTCACCCACTTAACGCACCTCCCCTCCTCCCTTCCTCCCCTCCTCCCCTCCTCCCCTCCTCCCCTCCTCCCCTCCTCCCCTCCTCCCCTCCTCCCCTCCTCCCCTCCTCCCCTCCTCCCCTCCTCCCCTCCTCCCCTCCTCCCCTCCTCCCCTCCTCCCCTCCTCCCCTCCTCCCCTCCTCCCCTCCTCCCCTCCTCCCCTCCTCCCCTCCTCCCCTCCTCCCCTCCTCCCCTCCTCCCCTCCTCCCCTCCTCCCCTCCTCCCCTCCTCCCCTCCTCCCCTCCCCCCCTCCTCCCCCCCCCCTCCCTCCCCTCCATTCTTGCATCAAGCATCGATCCCGAGTCTTGCTCTTATTGCTTCCAGGTACTGTATACTGCATGCATGTATGTCTGTATTGTGTGCATGCTTGCATGTCTGGCTTGTTGCCTGTGCAGGCCAGTGTGTGACCAGGCAGACGTTGGCCAGGCCCGCCATGCAAGGCTGGAGCACCTGGGCAGCTACCCCTTGAACGGCGTGGTGGAGAGCCTGGCCTGCCTGCCCAGCAGGGCCCCTCAGCTGCAGCGAGACTCCCTGCTCCTCACCTTCAGGTCAGCCCTGGATTGCGCCCGGCAGGAATTGAACCCTGCACCTCACCCTGAACTCAGCCTCGTGAAGGGTGGAGAGCCCTGCACTACACACACAGACACACACACACTGCTGCCATTTTCACCCCAGTTTTTCTTTCTTGATGTTTTCAAACGTTTTTCGTGGCTTCTGACTTGCCATTGGTAGCGGCAGCGGTGATGAGGCAATGGAGTGGTGATGTGGGGTAGAGCAGCAGGGCCACAGGGCTGCAGTGGGCATGACCTGGACCTGAGGGACCTGGACCTGGACCTGGAGCTGCCCTGACACCCTGGACCTGGCGTGGACCTGGGCATTGGCTGGGCTCTAGCCCCACCCCCTACCCCTGCCCTGCCCTGCCCTGGCCCCTGCTGCTGCCAGGGACGCCAAGCTGTCGGCCCTGTCCTGGGACCCATGCAGCCACCAGCTGGTCACCAGCTCCCTGCATTACTTTGAGGGGGACGCCAGCCTCAAGGTCGGCTGCCAGCAGCCAGGGGGGCAGCAGGAGGGGGAGAGCAGCAGGCATGGGGCAGCAGCAGGGGGAGAGCAGCAGGCAGCGAGGGAGGGAGGGAGGGACGGAGGGCTGTTGATCAGCAAGCTTTGTGGGTGTGATTATATCCAAAAAAGATGAAGCGAATCCGCTACTGCAAACGCCCTCGCCCTGCCTCTGCCCCTGCCCCTGCCCCTGCCCCTGCCCCTGCCCCTGCCCCTGCCCCTGCCCCTGCCCCTGCCGCTGCCCCTGCCCCTGCCCCTGCCGCTGCCCCTGCCCCTGCCCCTGCCCCTGCCCCTGCCCCTGCCCCTGCCCCTGCCCCTGCCCCTGCCCCTGCCCCTGCCCCTGCCCCTGCCCCTGCCCCTGCCCCTGCCCCTGCCCCTGCCCCTGCCCCTGCCCCTGCCCCTGCCCCTGCCCCTGCCCCTGCCCCTGCCCCTGCCCCTGCCCCTGCCCCTGCCCCTGCCCCTGCCCCTGCCCCTGCCCCTGCCCCTGCCCCTGCCCCTGCCCCTGCCCCTGCCCCTGCCCCTGCCCCTGCCCCTGCCCCTGCCCCTGCCCCTGCCCCTGCCCCTGCCCCTGCCCCTGCCCCTGCCCCTGCCCCTGCCCCTGCCCCTGCCCCTGCCCCTGCCCCTGCCCCTGCCCCTGCCCCTGCCCCTGCCCCTGCCCCTGCCCCTGCCCCTGCCCCTGCCCCTGCCCCTGCCCCTGCCCCTGCCCCTGCCCCTGCCCCCCACCCCCCACCACCCCCCTGCCTGCTGCCCTGTCGGCCTCCTTGCCTATGGCTGTGCAGGGTGGGCGTGTGGTGTTCCCTGACCCCCCCCGGGTGCTGGCAGACAGCCAAGGCCGCTTTGCTGCTGTGCTGCTGTACGGCCACCACCTGGCCATAGTGCCTGCTCTAGAGGTGGGGGGTGGGCACTGCAGCAGAGGCCTAGGGCAGCAGCAGCAGCAGCAGCAGCAGGCACAGTGGCAATGGACCCGCAGCCCAGCACTGCCGTCAAGGTAAGCATGGCCACTGCTGCTGCTGCTGCTGCTGCTTGGCTCCAGGTGGACCAGTTGCAGCTCCCCGCCCCCTCCCCCTCCTCACTGCCCCTCCCCCACAGCCCCTCCCCCCCGCCCCCCCTCCCCGCACCAGCCCCTGCCCCTCCCCTCCACAGCAGCGGCCTGCCTCTAGGGGGGGCTGCCACATTAGGCAACAGCTACCTGCTGAACCTTGCCAAACTAGGCGCTGCTGCCGGGGCTGGGGGGGCTGGCGGGGGTGGGGTGGCGGGAGGGGGGGGGGCAGGGGGGGTTACCTCCCCCCGGGCCCTTGGCAAGTCAGGCGGCAGCGGGGCAGTAGGTCAGGCCGCCGGGGGTGAGGGGCGTGTGCGCGGCAGCCTGGGCAGCAGTGGGGGGCCCGCAGGGGGTGGGGGAGCAGGGGGGAGGAGGGCGGGGCTGACGGTGGAGGGGGGCGGGATCAGCGCTGTGAGGGATGCGGTGCTGCTGAATGGCTACACGGAGCCAGTGCTGCTGGTGCTGCACCAGCCGGCCCCAACCTGGGCAGGCAGGGTCAGGTGAGGAGGGAGGGTGGGGATGTCAGTGCTGGGCCTGGTCAGTGCTGGGCCTGCCCTGCCTTCCAACTGACCCTGATGCGGACACCACCATGGGTCTGACTGAGACCGGCCCTGGCCCTGGCCCTGGCCCTGGCCCTGGCCTTGGCTTCCACCATGACTTTTGTCTTGCCTCATCCGTTGCCTACCCCCGCTTTCCCTCTGTCCACCGCTTTCCTCCTGTGCACCCCCCTCCACCCAGGCTCCCACTGCTTGCCTCTCACTGCTCCCTGTGCTCGTGAATGACTATGTGCCTGTGCTTGCGCCTCTGACAGTTGCTACGCTTCCGACTGTCCGTGCTCTTTCAGCTGTTGTCTGCCACTGCTGCCTGCTCACTTTCACAGGGAGCGCAAAGACTGCTGCACCCTGACCGCCATTTCGTTGTCTATCAAACGCAAGAAACAGACGGTGCTATGGAGCAGCCAGGGCCTGCCTGCGGACGCAGCCCTTCTGGTGCCGTGTCCCAGCAAGCCCGCAGCACTGCTGCTGTGCCCCTCGTATATTCTCTTCGTGCAGCAGGTAAGCCGGGAGGCGGAAGTCCCACCGCGAATCACACCGTCCCTCAGAGAAACCACCGGGCGCTGGCAGCAGGGTGCATTACGGGGTGACGACGGCGTCGAGCGAATGTACGCACGTCGTTGCGCGACAGCATGTTAGCACTTGCCGACCACTGTTAGACTAGAAGACCATCTCTGTAGGATTCAGGACTGCTCCAGAAAATGCCCATGCGGACTGAGTTTATGCGCGCGGCTGCGCTGCGATGCAGGGCAGCCAAGTTGCGGTTGTGGTCAACAGCCGAGGCGTGGCGGGCGTACAGCAGCCACGCGTGGAATTCGACCCCCTGTACGAACCACCTCACGTCACGGCCACCAACGCAGCGCGCCGCTACGCCCTGAACGTCAGTCCAGAGGTGCGTTGATGACTCTTCGTCTCCCCCGGGCAACAGTCCATTAAAAGCCGTGTTTGGGATGTTCGCGACAGGTGCTGCCGGGCTGCGCGCTCCACGCGACCCGTGCGGCCGGCATCGAGGCGGATCTCCGCGGCGCATGCTGTGCCTGGCTGACCCCGACATGCTGCCTAGTCAGCTGTGCAGGCGGGCAGCAGCTGGCGGTGCACCTGCGCCTCGACTGCGCCCCCGACAAGCGTCTGCAGGTAATTCACAACCCCGCTCATCACACGTCACACCCCGCCAGCCTGCCTGTCCCTCCAGCCAGCCATCAAACAGGTGGGCAAGCCGACAGCCTCAACTGCCCAGCTGTTAACTAGCTATGCTGATGTGCTGCCTGGGTGTACAGGTGGTGCCTGTGGGTGGGGCCCCGCCCGCCACAGCGCTCTGCCCGCTGGCGCCTGGCCTGCTCTTCCTAGGCAGCTGGACAGGCGACTCCCTGCTGCTGCACCACGAGCTTGCTGCCAACCCTAATGCCTCGCTCAAGGCAGGTGCGTGCCGCGCGCTTGCCCCTCACCCCCTAAACTGACCCCCCTCCCTCACGGCCTTGGTCCTGTGACAATTCACTTGACCCTCTCACTTGACGGCCCTCTCACTCACCTCCCTCCCTCACGGCCTGGGCCCTGGGAGCATCCACCATGTGCCCTGTCACACCCGCTTTGTCGCCCCCGTGACTTGCCCCCGTGACTCACCCTCCCTCCTCTGACCAGCCTCGCATGACCTGGCCGCTGTGCCCCAGCCCCCTCCGCCCTTGCACCTGAACTCGTCCCCAGGCCTCACCCTCCGACCCTCGCCTTAGACTTGTCCTATACTTGATGTGACCCTTTCCCCCCCCTAGACACTCTCCGGACCTGTGAGGTGAGCTGTTCCTGCCCCTTGGCCTGCTGTGGTGGTGCAGGGCGGAAAGGGAAGCGGCAGCGGCTGGATGGGGCTGAGGCGGGGGGCAGGGCTGCAGCAGAGGACGAGGAAGAGGCAGCGGATGAGGAGCAACAGGTGACTTGCCTGCACTGGTGCTCACCCGCCCCGCCCGCCCGCCCGCCCGCCCGCCCGCCTGCCCGCCTGCCTCGCCCTAGCCCCCTGCCCTGCCTATACCTGCTGTCCTACTGCTGGTTCTGCCTGCCCCCGCCCTCCCCTGCCCTGCCCTGCCCAGGGCCCGGCCCCAGCCCCTAAGCTGGTGATGAAGGTGCTGGACAGCCTGCCCGGTGTGGGTCCCATGCGTGACATGGTGCTGCTGGAGGGGGGGGCGCATGGCGGGGCAGCGGGTGGGGCGAGGTGAGGGCAAGGCAGGGGCAAGCAGGGGGAGGGCGAGGCCGGGGCGAGCTGGGGGAGGGAGGGGCAGGGAGGGGAGAGGTAGGGTGAGATATGAAACAGGGTAGGGTGAGATATAAAACAGGGGCCTCTCCCCCTCCTAGCCACGAGTTGGGGGTAGGCAGTGGGAAGGGCTGAGCTAGGCCCTGCCCGCTGCACTGTCTCTGGCCCACTGCCTGGCAGCCTTGACCCAAGGAGGGGTGGGTTGGGTGCGGGTCGCCTGCTGCCTGGCTGCGCTGTGCAGGGGCGGGCCACTGCTGGTGGCGGCTATGGGCAATGACAAGACCGGGGCGCTTGCGCTGCTGAGGCCAGGCCTGGTGCCGGAGGTGGTGACGGAGGTGCCCCTCACAGGGGTCACGGGCATGTGGGCCATACACCACCGCAGGTGAGGGAAGCTGGGGGGGGTGACCAGGGAGGGGAGGGGTGTGACCAGGGAAGATGAGGCCGCTCCCCCCCTCCCCCCTCCCCCCTCCCCCCCTCCCCCCTCCCCCCCCCTCCCCCCCTCCCCCCTCCCCCCCTCCCCCCTCCCCCCCTCCCCCCCCTCCCCCCCTCCCCCCTCCCCCCCCCCCTCCCCCCTCCCCCCCTCCCCCCCCTCACCCCTCCCCCCCTCCCCCCCTCCCCCCTCCCCTTCACGTTATGTTCTGGCCCCCCCAGGGAGGAGGAGCTGCTGCCTGAAGCAGTGGAGGAAGCGGCAGCGCAGGCGGAGGCAGCTGGGGGCCTGGGGGGCGGCTCTAGTGACCTGGCTCTAGTGCCCAGCGCGGGCGCCCAGCCGGCAGCAGACGACCCTGGTGAGCTGAGCTGGGGTGAGGGGGGGTGAGGGGGGGGTGGGGGGGGGGTGAGGGGGGGGTGAGGGGGGGGTGAGGGGGGTGAGGGGGGGGGGCTTGGGGGCGGGAGCAGGACAGCCAGGCAGGCCGTGGGGCAGGCGGAGGGCGTGAGGGTGACATGCTCCCAGGGGGGGTCAGAGGGCTGGCTGGCAGTGCTCCCCTGCACCTGCACCTGCCCCCGCACCTCTTTCCCAACGGTTCATGCACACCTAGGGTAGGGGGTGGGAGCAGGCCGCACCCCCTCCAGGCAATAGCTCCTCCCTCAATGCACCCCAGTGAATACCGGCGTAGTCTTTTCTGCTTCTTCTTCAACTGCTTGCACCTTGCTCTCCCTCCCCCCTCCCTCCCTCCTCACCTCCCCCCTCACCTCCCTCAGCCCCCCCTACCCGCTGTCCCTCAATGCACTCCAGCTCTGGGCAGCAACCAGGAGCAGGTGCTCTCCCCTGTCTTGCTCCTTGGCTGCACGGCTCCTGCACCCCGTCACGCGCCCTCCTCCTGCCCTGGCTGTTGCCCCTACCCCTGCAGCCCATCACGCGTACCTGCTGCTGAGCAAGGACGGCAAGAGCACCATGGTGCTGGAGACGGGGGAGGAGCTGCAGGAGGTTACGGAGAGGTGAGGGCAGGGGAAGGGGGCAGCAGGCGACAACTCATCCCCTCCACCCACCCACATCCACCCTCTCGCCACCCCCCCACCTGCCCACCGCTCACCCTCCCACTTACCCAAACTCCTCCCACCACCCTCTCTATCGACCTCCTACCCAACCTCCCACCACCTGCCTGCCGCCAAGCCACCCCCCTGACCACCGTCAGCCTGCCTAGTGCCCACCACCTCTACCCGCCCCCCACCCCCCGCCCCTCTCTGCCTACCCGCCCACCACCCTGCTGCAGCTCAAGCTTCACCACGGACCAGGCCACCCTGTCAGCCGGCAACCTGTTCAACCTGGCAGGCATATGCCAGGTGCGCTCAGGAGCTGCAGCTGCACACAGTACACAGTACACAACCAGGGAAACCCCGCCCCGCCCCGCCCCGCCCCGCCCCGCCCCGCCCCGCCCCGCCCGCCCCGCCCCGCCCGCCCGCCCCGCCCCGCCCGCCCCGCCCCGCCCCGCCCCGCCCCGCCCCGCCCCGCCCGCCCCGCCCCGCCCCGCCCCGCCCCGCCCCGCCCCGCCCCGCCCCGCCCCGCCCCGCCCCGCCCCGCCCCGCCCCGCCCCGCCCCGCCCCGCCCCGCCCCCGCCCCGCCCCGCCCCGCCCCGCCCCGCCCCGCCCCGCCCCGCCCCGCCCCGCCCCGCCCCGCCCCGCCCCGCCCCGCCCCGCCCCGCCCCGCCCCGCCCGCCCCGCCCCGCCCCGCCCCGCCCCGCCCCGCCCCGCCCCGCCCCGCCCCGCCCCGCCCCGCCCCGCCCGCCCCGCCCCGCCCCGCCCCGCCCCGCCCCGCCCGCCCCGCCCCGCCCCGCCCCGCCCCGCCCCGCCCCGCCCGCCCCGCCCGCCCCGCCCCGCCCCGCCCCGCCCCGCCCCGCCCCGCCCCGCCCCGCCCGGCTCAGGAGCTGGCTCAGGATCAGGGCAAGAGCTAGGTTTGGGCCAAGGCCAGGTCCTGGAGGGAGTCCACCGCCAGGGCCAAGGATACAGCCAGGCAGGCACCAAAGCCCAGCTGAGCCCTGCGCCAGCGGCAGGGGGAGAAGTGGAAGGAGAGGAAAGACTGATCCGGGGGGTGCAGTGCTGCGGAGTGCGGCCCTGCCTGCTGATGACTGCTCACAACCCTGAATTCTGCCCTAACCCCCCTGACCCCCCTGACCCCCCTGACCCCTACCCAGGTCTGCCCCCGCAGCGTCAAGCTCTTTGACGGCAACATGCTAATCCAGGTGAGGGTGGCAGCCCCTGCCCCTGCCCCTGCCCCTGCCCTCCCCTGCCCCTGCCCCTGCCCCTGCCCCTGCCCCTGCCCCTGCCCTGCCCCTGCCCTGCCCCTGCCCCTGCCCCTGCCCCTGCCCTGCCCCTGCCCCTGCCCCTGCCCCTGCCCTGCCCCTGCCCCTGCCCCTGCCCCTGCCCCTGCCCCTGCCCCTGCCCCTGCCCCTGCCCCTGCCCCTGCCCCTGCCCCTGCCCCTGCCCCTGCCCCTGCCCCTGCCCCTGCCCCGCCCCTGCCCCTGCCCCTGCCCCTGCCCCTGCCCTGCCCTGCCCCTGCCCCTGCCCCTGCCCCTGCCCCTGCCCCTGCCCCTGCCCCTGCCCCTGCCCCTGCCCTGCCCCTGCCCCTGCCCCTGCCCCCTGCCCCTGCCCCTGCCCTGCCCCTGCCCCTGCCCCTGCCCCTGCCCCTGCCCTGCCCCTGCCCCTGCCCCTGCCCTGCCCCTGCCCCTGCCCCTGCCCCTGCCCCTGCCCCTGCCCCTGCCCCTGCCCTGCCCCTGCCCCTGCCCCTGCCCCTGCCCTGCCCCTGCCCCTGCCCCTGCCCTGCCCCTGCCCCTGCCCCTGCCCTGCCCCTGCCGCCTGCCCCTGCCCCTGCCCCCGCCCCCTGCCCCCGCCCCTGCCCCTGCCCCTGCCCCTGCCCCTGCCCCTGCCCCCTGCCCCTGCCCCTGCCCCTGCCCCTGCCCTGCCCCTGCCCCTCCCCTGCCCCTGCCCCTGCCCCTGCCCTGCCCCTGCCCCTGCCCTGCCCCTGCCCCTGCCCCTGCCCCTGCCCCTGCCCTGCCCCTGCCCTGCCCCTGCCCCTGCCCCTGCCCCTGCCCCTGCCCCTGCCCCTGCCCCTGCCCCTGCCCCTGCCCCTGCCCTAAAACCTTCCTCACAGCCAGCGTTGCCCTCACTCCCAGGAGCCCGTCCCCTACCCCTGACTGCTCTGCCCTGTGCCCTGTCCAGGAGCTGACCATGGAGGAGCTGGTGGTTGGGCCCGGCTCCGCCTCCCAGACCATCACCATCCTGACCGCCCAAATCAGCGACCCCTACGTGCTGCTACACCTCAGCAACGCAGCGCAGTGGTGCTGCAGGGAGATGAGATGAGCATGACCCTGGCCTTCTGCATGGAGGCGGCCCATGCCCTGGTGACCCGCCCAGCCGCTGCCCCCACGGCCCTCATCACCGCCTGCTGCTTGCACAGGGACGTCACTGGCTGGTTAGCACAGGCCCTGGGCCCAGCTGGCATTGGGGGGGGGGCGGGGGGGGGGGCCAGGGGCAGGGGCAGGGGCAGGGGCGGGGGCGGGGGAAGCCAGCAGCATTGACCAGCATGGCCAGGCAGGTGTGACTTCAAATGTCACTCCTTTGCTGAGTGTGACACAGGCGGGTGATGGGCAGCCTGACGTGGCACAGCCTAAACAGGAGCAGGGCATGGAGGGGGAGGTGGGCCCAGTGCCCATGAACACCCAGGCATCCCCCCTTGCCAGCACAGCAGCAGCGGCACCCCCTGAACCCCAGCCAGCCCCCTCTCCCCACTCCCCTAGCCCACAGCCTCAGGTCCCCAAGCCAGTGAGGTCACACCCCCAGGGCTGGATCAGGGGCAGGGCCAGGGGCAGGGGCAGGGGCAGGTGGAGCAGCCGCCGCTGCTGTTCTTGGCCATTGCTCGGCGAGGCGGCAGCTTCGAGTTGTACTCAC
>JASKMD010000009.1:1365456-1500456 GCA_030144725.1 Haematococcus lacustris
CAGGCAGGGCAGGCAGGGCAGGCAGGGCAGGCAGGGCAGGCAGGGCAGGCAGGGCAGGCAGGGCAGGCAGGGCAGGCAGGGCAGGCAGGGCAGGCAGGGCAGGCAGGGCAGGCAGGGCAGGCAGGGCAGGCAGGGCAGGCAGGGCAGGCAGGGCAGGCAGGGCAGGCAGACGCAACCCTCCAGCACCCTCAGCGCACGCGTAGCCATTCTGCTAGCCCTGGTGGCTAGGCTGGGGACTGGCTGGGCAGTGATGTGAGCAAGGGGCAGTGAGCAGCAGCCCCCTGCCGCCATGAGCGGGCACCACTGCCTGCTGCTGCGTGGAGGCCAAGCCGGCTCAAGCCTGCTCAAGGTCAGCCTGTTGTTCAGCCGGTGCATGGCAGGAGCGGGTCAGCGTCACGCAGCGATGATGGGGGGTGGGGTCTGGCTGCCGCCACCATGACACGGGCACGGGCACTGACCTGGCCCCCTGAACCTCGGTATAGGGTCAAAGCTAGGGCTTGGGTTGGGTTTGGGGCAGCTCAGGTCAGGTCAGGGGTCAGGGTCAGGGTCAGGGTCAGGGTCAGGGTCAGGGTCAGGGTCAGGGTCAGGGTCAGGGTCAGGGTCAGGGTCAGGGTCAGGGTCAGGGGTCAGGGGTCAGGGTGCGGGGTCAGGGTCAGGGTCAGAGGCAGGGGTTCCCAAGCTAGGGTAGGGTAAGGGGACCCCCCACCCCTAACATCCCCCCTCCCCCTGACCCCTCCCCGCACCCCTGGCTGCTCCCCCCATACCCCTGTCCCGCAGGGCCCCGGCCCCCTGCCAGCCTGCACCCGGCCCCCTCCTCCTGGTCCTCACTGCAGCCGGCGGCCTCATTGCGTACCAGGCCTTCCTCAGCCCCCCACATGCCCACCAACCACCCCAACCGTCCCAACCACTCAACTCCCAACTTCTGTCTGTTAAGGCTGAGTCAGGTGGCCCTGATGCGGCGGTGGGCGGGGCGGAGGGGGCGGAGGGGGCCCGTGGTGGCGGCAGCAGTGGGGGGGAGGGGCTGGGGGGGAGGGGGGGCTGCGGGGGGTGGCCTGGCCTTTTGCCGGCTGCTGCTGGACTGGAGCTCCCACAGCGGCCCTGCAGCAGCCAGTGTGGTGGCCGGCACACATGCGCCAAGGTAACAAGTGGGGGGTGGGGGGCGTGGGGGAGGGGGGGGGGAGGCGGGGGGCCGGGGCCCGGGGGCTGGGCATCGGCATCAGCTTCGGAATGTGCTCATTGGTCAGTGCAAGCCAAGGTGGCCAAAGCCGTCCCCTGCATCCGCCCAGCCGTCCCCCCCCCCTGTCCCCCCCCCTTACCCTTGCCTGACCCTACCTTCTCACGCAGGTTGGTGCGGTTTGACGACCTGGCCTTCCTGAACCCGGAGGACGGTGCCCCGGGCGCGGCTCAGAGCGGGGTGTTTGTTGCTGGCCAGCGCCCCGTGTGGCTGGTGGCCTCCAGGGGGGGGCTGTGCCCGCACCCTATGACCGCGGACGGACCCATCACCACCATGACGCCCTTCCACAACGTCAACTGCCCCCATGTGGGTGGGGGCGGGGGGGCGGGGGAGGGAGGGGAGGGGGCAGGCTGGCTGCGCGCTGTGCTTGTCCCACACCCCTGATGGCGTAGGGTCCAGCCCTACTTTCATCTGCATGGCTGGCTGGAGCCATGAGGGGCAGGGCAGGGGCAGGGGCAGGGGGGAGAGGCACTCCATAGGGGTACCAGGGGGGAGGGGGAGGGCAGGCTGAGGCTACGGAGCAGAGAGTCAAGACAGGCTGTGAGGGGGAGGTGGGGTGGGGAGAAGCTGTGAGATGGAAGGGGGATCAGGTCGGCAGGGGAGGAATGAGGCTGCCCTGCTGCATGCCTTCCCACCTCCCCGCCCCCCTCTACCCCTACCCTCCATCTCCTCTCCCTATAGACACCCCTCCCCTCCCTCCCTCCCCTCCCAACCCCTCACTCTGACTCCCCCCTCCCCCCTCCCCCCCTCCCCCCTCCCCCCCTCCCCTCCGCCCTCTAACTCTGACCTCCCCCTCCCCCCTCCCCTCCCTGCCTCTGACTTCTCCCCCCCAGCCCCTTGAAGTGTTGAGGGCGCTGCGCAGGGCTTCATCCTGAGTGCAGTGAGCGGCAGCCTCAAGGTGTGCCACCTGCCCCCTAAGGAGCGGCTGGACTGCCCCTGGCTGCTGCGCAAGGTAGGAGGGGAGGAGGGGAGGGGGAAGGAGGGGAGGAGGGGAGGAGGGGAGGAGGGAAGTGTGACACCTGTGGTAAGAAGTGTGACCACACCCTGGTGTGGGGTGTGACCAAGAGTTGTGGGGTGTGCCCTCAGGTGCGTCTTGCAGGCAGTGGCAGTGTGCAGCGCCTGGCCCTGATGAAGGAGGCGGGCCTACTGGCTGTGGCGGTGATGCGCACCATGGCCTCAAGGTCAGGTCAGGTCAGGTCAGGTCAGGTCAGGTCAGGTAGCCCTTGCCTGCCGCCGTTGATCTGCTGCTGCTGCCGCGCCCTGAGTCAATACCTCCCCCTCTCCCCTGCTTCCTCTGCTGCCATGTTTTCATTGGCCTTGGCCCCCTGGCCACCCTGGCCCCTGCCCCCTGCCCCTGCTAACACTGCCACTGCCACCAGCACTGCCACCTCACGCTCAGCTGCTGCTGCCCCCCCCCTGCTGCCCCCCCCCTGCTGCTGCCGGCCCCCAGGCCCCGCCTAGCTGAGGAGCCGGGGGGGGACCCCCACAGCCACTGCCGCCTACGTGACGGCCGAGGTGGTCAGCCAGGCTAAGGGCAAGGAGGAGGGGCAGGAGGTGCGGGGGCAAGGCGGGGGGCAAGGCGGGGGCCCGAGGGGCGGGGCAGGGGACGACAGGGCAGCAGGCCAGCTGATGGGGCATCGGCAACCTGCATCCTGCCCCCCCCCCGCGCCCCCCCCTCCAATCTCTCCCCCCCCATCCCCCCCACCCGGGGCAAGGAAAGCACGAGGCAAAGGAATGTAAGGCAGCAGTGCCACATGCCCCCCCCCCCCCTGGCCCCCCCCCCTGCTGCTGCTGCTTGCTCCCAGGTGCGGCTGGTGTGCCTGGGTCCCCCCCCACCTACCCCCCCCCCCCCTCACCTCCTGCTGCTGCTGCCTGACCCCAGGTGCGGCTGCTGGAGCTGCCTGGCTGCAGCCCCGCTGGCGGCGCCCGCCCCCTGCTGTGCGGCCCGGGTGAGCTGGTCACATGCCTGCGCCAGGTGGCCCTGCTGCTGCCGGACCTCGGCACCGCCCAGGTCACGGGTTCGAACCCTGCTGCAGCCAGGGCGGCAGCGGCGGCGGTGGGGGGCGGATGGCTACACGCCCCTGCTGGCTGTGGGCACCACCACCATGATGGGTGAGGGGGGGGGAGGGGGGGGGGGGGGAGGGGGGGGGGGGGGGGGGGGGGGGGGGCACCAGTGACGGGGAAGGGGGGGTAACACAGTAAAGTGCCTAAATCCGGCCACCCCGTTCCTCGTGTTCTCTCGTTTCTTCACCGAAAGCCCTCGTTTTTGTTAGGTCCTTCGCATTGTTAGGTAGTTACAAGGGTGGTTGTCGGGTCGCGTTATGTTTTGCGCGTTGTGGGAGGGAAGATCCTAGCACTGCCGGGACCGCCGGTTCTACCCTCATCCGGAGTTAAGGCCCGGCCGCGACTACCAGGCGTGTTTCAGGAAGCCTCCTCAACGCTCCTAGATACCTTGGAAGGTAACATAAATGGTACAGTCGGCGCGCTGTCCGGCGGTGCGCGCTTGATGTCGAGGACGTAGTCTTTACTTCTTTCTTGACACATGACCTGACGTTGCCAACCCAGGAACGTGCATAGTTTTGTTTGGCTGCATGCGGGCTTGTTTGAAGAAAGAAATGAGAGAAATGTGGAGGCCGCACATACATATGTTGCCTGCTGGCCGTCCGATGTGGGACGGGCCCACTGCCCTAGTAATAAATAAAACCATACTAAACGAAACCATTGTGTGTGTTTGCCAAGACGGGCCTTTACCCCCCCCAACAAGGAGCAGCTGCTGGCAACTGCTAAAGCCTCAATCCAAGGTGGTAAGGGCATGGCGACCCCTAGCACCATGGAAGCGCCTAACTGTGACCAACGATATGATGGAATGCAGCTGTTCGGCGCTCAGCGGAGGAGCAACCTCCGTTGTATTTCCGGGCAGTAGACCAGTCATACAACAGGCAGGAGATGGAAGAGCAGGTTTCCATTAGGGCAGCTCAGTGTGGCAGAGGGGCTCGCGTGTAGGGGGGGGTGGCACATCGTGATGCTTTAACTTATGATTCACAACACAACTTTCTTTAACTATTCCTACTGCATTTGGTGATCAACACCATGGTGAATACATGCCTTGAAATGCAGGGCAGGGTTTAAGTCAAAGTTGGGAGTATTGCAAGTGGCCAGATTTAGGTAGAGTTAGTTTTGAAACACCCTATTTTGGGGGTATGTCAGAGTTTTGGCCGTATTGTGACAAGCCTGTGGAGCCCAGACATGAGCCTGCTACCGCTGAGCAGCAGGTTTCAAGCCCTACTCAGTGATACAAACTTCATTCACTTTTAGAGCAGCGGTGGAGAAGTTATGACGGTTTTGGCAAAGAAATGTCCGGAATTAGGCACTTTACTGTGTACGGCAAAGGGTGGGGTGAGGTAAGGCGTAAACAGGGGCGGAGGGTGGGGGTAACCTTCACCGTGCCTGCCAGCTGCCAAGGCCAGCCTCAAAGGTTTGCAGACCTGCTGCACTCACTGCCCTCACCCCCCCTGCCCTCCCCTCCTGCCCTCCCCCCCAGCCATAGCCTTCCCCCCCCCCTCTAAACCCCCTTTGCCCCCAACCCATCCCCCTGCCCCTTACCCCCCCTGCCCTCCCCCCCCAGCCATAGCCTTCCCCCCCCCCCCTCTAAACCCCTTTGCCCCCAACCCATCCCCCTGCCCTTTACCCCCCCCCCCTTGCCCCTTACCCCCCCCCTGCCCCCCCCAGGGGAGGACTACCCCTGCCTAGGGCGCACCTACCTGTACCGGGTGGACCGCCAGCAGCGCAGCCAGGCTGACGGCAGCCCGGCCGACCCCACCTACTCCACCGTGCTGCTGGCACAGAGGGACATGGCGGGGGGGGGGTCTCCAGGTGCGGGGGGGGCCAGGGGGGGGGGGGCCAGGGGGGGGGGGGGGCCAGGGGGGGGGGCCCTTGCGGCGGCTGCCTCATCGGGAGCCTGCGGGGGTGCAGGGGGGGGGAGGGGGGTAATGTGGGGGATGCAGGGGGAGGGGGGGTAATGGCACGAAGTAGGGCCAGAGGGCAGGGCAGGTCACCTTGCACCACCTCACCCCCCCCTCCTCCACACCTCCCTGCCTACCCTCATTGCGCCCCACCACACCCCCACACCCCCACACACCCACATCCCCCCACCCCCCCACATCCCCACCCCACACACACACACACACCACAACCCCCCACTGGCTGCCTGGCGGACTAAGGGGCAGGGGGGAGGGCGCATGGGCACATGCGGGAAGGGGCATGGGCGTGGGCGCATGGATGTGTGGCAGCATGGAGAGAAGGGCATGCGGGCAGGCCTGCGGTTTGTTGCAAAGCCTCAGGGATGCTGCGCTGGTAACAACAGCTGGCACGTGGCGGTTGAGGCGGTTACTCGTTCCTGCCCTGCTACTGCTGCTCCCCCTGCCCTGCCCTGCCCTGCTCTGCTTCTACCTTCCCTTGTCCTGCCCCCCCCTGCTCCTTCCCCTGCCCTGCCTTCCCCCTGCTGCTTCCCTGCCCTGCCCTCATTCCCGCTGCCCCCCCCCCCCCCCCCGGCCTGCACTTGCCTGCCTGTGGTGTCAGCCTTGTTGAGCTGAAGGGGCTGATGGCGGGTGGCGGTGGGCAAGAGCCTGGAGCTGTTCAGCCTTAGGCCGGCGGGGCAGCGCAGCCAGCAGACCACACTGGTGGGGGGGGGGGGCAGGCGGGGGGGGGGGGCAGGCGGGGGGGGGGCAGGCGGGGGGGGGGGCAGGCGGGGGGAGGGGGCAGGCGGGGGGAGGGGGGGGCGGAGGGCAAGGGGGGAGACGAGGGGCAGGCAGGGAAGGCGAGGGGAGAGGGGGGAAGGGAAGGGAAGGGTGGTGAGGGGGAAGGAGTAGGGGAGGGGCAGGCGGGGGGGAAAGCGGGGAAAGGGAGGGTCGGATGGGTGGGGGCGGTGGGTAGGAGAGAGGGGTAGGGGAGGGAAGGGGGGAGAGGAGGAGGGTCAGGCGGGGATGGTGGGATATGGTGGGAAGGGGTAGGGGAGTGTTGAGAGGAGGAGGGGCAGGCAGGGAGGGTGAGGTTAGGTGGGGAGGACAAGGCCCAACACAGGGCAGAAGGCAACGTGGCGGTGGCTGGCATGCTACATTCCGTGTCGGGTTCCAGCTGCAGTGTCAGCTGCTTTCCTCCTTCCCTCCTCCCCTCCTCCCTTTCTTCCTCCCACCCCACATCCCCTGCCCCTCTCCCATCGCGCCTGACCCCCCTTGACTCTGCTACCCCCCCCCCCCCTCCCTGCTAGCCAGCCTCAGGCTCCATTCCACTCCATACCAACCCTCACACCCGCCTCCCTTCTGCCCTCCCCACCCCACCCCACCCCCCCTCCTCTGGCCGCCCCCCTGCTGCCCCCGCCCCCCCCTGCAGCCCCTGGTGCTGATCAAGGTGGCGTTCTTCGACCTGCCGGTGCTCATCACCTCCATGGCGCTAGTGAAGGACTTCTTCCTGGTGGGGGACGTGGCCAAGGGCGTCGCCTTCCTCAGATACAACGTAGGTGGGGGGGAGGGCCCTGGTGGGGGGGGAGGGCCCGGGGGGGGGAGGGCCCGGGGGGGGGGGAGGTGAGGGGGCTGGGTGGGGGGGGAAGAGGGAGCCCAATTGTAGCAGGAGTGTGAGCCAGCGCCTTAACTGACTCAACCGACTCATCCAGCCGGCATCGTGAGCATTGTGAGCATCCAGTATCAGGGACATTACCCAGGCACCCAGGCCCTCCCCTACCCCTACCCCTACCCCCCCTCCACACTACATTCATGTCTGCGTCCTCTATACCCTGTTCACCCATGCCCCCACCCCCCACTTTACCCCCCCCCCCCCCTCCCCTCTTCCCCCCGCCCCCCCCACATACCCCCCCCCTCCCCTCTTCCCCCCCCCCCTCCCCTTGCTCAATGTCAGGTCCCACCCCCCTCCCCTCCCCCTCCCCTCCCCTTCTCTCACCCCCCGCCACCCCCCCGGGGGGCTGACGAGGCCCCCCTTGCGCTGCGCCCTGCCTTGGCTTTGCTTGTTCCAGGAGAGCAGCAAGCTGTTGGAGCAGCTGGGTCGAGACTTTGACAACCGCGACACCACGGCCGCTGGCTTCGTCATCAACGCCACCAAGCTGCTGTTCGCTAGCGCTGACGCGTCAGGCACGCTGAGGCAGTACGAGTACGTGCGCAGGTCGGCAGGGCAACAGGGCAACAGGGCAACGGGGCAACAGGGCAGCAGGGTGGGGGGGGAGAAGGAGCAAGGGGTGAGGGGTGAGGGTGAGAAAGCAGCAGTGGGGAGGGGAGGAGGGGAGAAAGGGCGGAAAGCAGCAGTGGGGTGGGAAGGAGGGGGGGCGGGCTGGGAGAGGGGAGGGGAGGGTAGGGGAGGGGAGGTCAACATCCGTCAGAGGGGGATGAGGCTGAACAGGAGAGAAGCCTGGCAGGCAGAGGCAGGCAGGTTGGCTGCCCCAGGTCAGGGGGGTCAGGCAGGGGGGGGGCCAACCTGGGTGGCGGCAGGGAGTGGCGCGGTGGGTGCAGAGCGGCCGGGGGGAGGGGCTAGCTGCCTGCCGGGCCTGCGCATGAGGGGGCCAGGAGGGAGGGGGGCGGGAGGGGGGGCCTGCCTGCCTGTCCTGCCTGCTCTTTACTGCCTGAGTGCAGCAGTGGGTCTGTGCAGCACCAGCACCAGCACTCACCGCCCTCCTGCCCTGCCACTTGTTTTGCCCCAATCCCACTTGCTGCTGCCACTGCCCTCCTCTGCGTTGCCCCCCTCCCTACCCCTGCCCCCGCCCCGCCCTCCTCTGACCCCCCCCCCCGGTCCCCCCCCCCTGCAGCCACCCAGCCAGCTGGAACGGTCAGAAGCTTGTGCCGGGCGGCAGCCTGCACTGCGGGCACCTGGTCACGCGGCTGCTCAGCCTACGCCTGGCGGTGCAGGACGGCAGCAACAGGCGAGTCGGGGGGGAGGGGGCCCTGGGGGGATGGTGAGGCTGCGGGTGGGGACAAGGGGGGGAGAGAGAGGGGGCGAGGGGAGAGAGATGGAGAGGGGGGGGGCGCCCTGGGGTGAGGGGGACGGTGAGGGTGCGTCACCCACACCCACATACACACATACAGAGAGGGGGGGGGTTACCCTGGGGTGAGGTGGGCAGTCGACAGCCCAGTGAGTCAGGGGGGAGGGGGGGGTCAGGAGGAAGCTGGACGGGGGTGCGGGGCGGGGGGGAGGGGGGCTGACCGGTTGGACCAGACGGGGGTGTGGGGCGGGGGTGGGCCTGCGGGAGAAGGTGAGGGGGGTGCTGGTGAAGAGCCCCGTCCCTGCCCAGTCTTGCAGGCTGTACTCTAGCTGGCCTATAGCACCAGCTTGGCAGAGCGCAGTGCCGCACCCCTACAGGGGGAGGACGGCCAAGCAGCCCCACGGGCAGTAGTTACATGGTCGGGGGTTCTGTTGGGGGTTGTTTGTTCGGTTGGGTCGGTCATGGGTTATGGCCAGGTAGTGTAACACTTCAACCACACGCGAGCATGGAAAGATATCAGTTAGCAATAAGGAACGCGGGCAGTGCCATGCGCAGTGTGACCTCACCCCCCACCGACCGCCCCCTCCTCCTCGGCTTGCATGCAGGCAGGGCCTGCTGTTGGGCAGCCTGGACGGCAGCCTTCACACCTGGCTGCCGGTGTGGGACATGGCGGCGGCGGGGCGGCTGGCCGCGCTCCAGGCCCTGCTGCCCTGCGCCCTGCCGCACACTGCCGGCCTCAACCCCCGCAGCTTCAGGTCAGGGCCAGGGGGGCTGCGGGGAGGGGGGCCTGGGGAGGGCCGGGTGGGGGGAGGTAGCGACCTAGCCAGGGGGAGGGGTTGGCTGAGTCAGAAGTACGTGGCCAGGGGTAAGGGGAGGGAGATCTAGGGCAGGGGGGGGAGGGAGGCTGCTGAAGCCTTGTAGTGGTGGTGGCCATGTGATTGGGTGATGTGGACAATGGTGGGGTGGACGCTGCTTGCGCTGCTTGCGCTGGTGGTGGTGACGGAAATGATGACGTAGAGGTGTGTTTGTGTAAGGGGGGGGGGGGGGGGGGCAAGGTTAATGATGATGGGCAGCGTTTGTGTTTTCTTCCCTCACTCTCCGGGTTTTTTTTTGGTTCCGAGTTGCTTGTTACAGAGCAGCCGCGGCTATTCGACGCTGCGGGCCGTTTAAGACCAAGTATTCGTGATGAAGTATTAGTTGTAGCCTACAAGACCCGAGCCAGCACCAGGGTGATAATTGTCGCAGCCAGTGCTGGAGTGGCCATGGGCCTAGGCAGCGGTGATGCAGTGGGGTGTGGGGAAAGGGGAAGGCAAGGAAAGAAAAGGGGGCACTCCGTGCTGATGACTGGGCGAGCTGAGCCATCAGCAGCAGCCTCATGTGGCTTACACCGCTTGGCCGCCCTCCCCCTCTAGGGGTTCGGGACTTTCTGCCACGCGCTTCAAAGCAAGATGTGCAAACAAAGGTGCACATGGTCCCTCAGCAGCCGCCACACTGCGCTGCCTGCTGTCATCATCAGCGCAGCGTTCGCCCTCACCCTCAGCACTCCACGGCACTGATCAAGCAGCAACACACTGGCACACACTGGCGCCCACTGCAACATAGTCACGACAGCTTAGGGGAGCGGAGCTAGTGGCTGCGCGCTGCAACCCCTAGAGGGGGAGGGCGGCCAAGCAGCCTGACGGCTGACGGCTTAAGCGGTGTAAGCCACCTATATGCAACACAGCACCTGACCGCACTGCAGTGTGGGGGAGGCGTTACAGGCCGGTGGCACCCCCACCCACCCTTACCTGGCCGAAGGCTACCGCCCCTCTGCTTGGCTCTGGTGTTTGTGAGATCCAGGCCACTGCACGCCGTCAGTCAGCTCTGGCCTGGGCCGCTGCGGCAGTGTGGTGCTGTGGGCCTTGCTGCAGGCGCCGCCACCTGCTGACCCCCCGCTCCCTGGGGGGGGGAGAGACATGGGGCAGCCAGCAGGCGCCTGACACTGCGACACCTCCCCCAGGTGAGCCCCCCTGCAGCTCAGGTGCCTGCCTGCTGCTGCCCTAGGGTGCATGCCAGTGTCTTTTTTGCGTAATACGTAACGATTGGAACCAAAAGCTTGTTTTCTAGGCCTGGCTTTCGTTACCAACCGGACCCTTGCGTTGGCTGGCCTCGGCTGCGTCGTGACACTGACTGCGAAAATAACAACACTGGTGCATGCAACGCCTTGGAGGGGGTGGTGGCAGTGGCTGCTGGGGGGTGAAGGGGGGCCACCACGGCTGCCAGGTGGTCAGGGCGGCAGCAGCTGCAGGGCAGCTGCAGAACGAGGATGTCAGTGCCCCTGGAGCTGTCAGTTGAGATGTCTGGTCAGTGCCAGAGGTGGCTGAGGGGCTTACTGAGGGACTGTTATTGCAATGTATAGGGCAGCTGTGGGGCTCAGCCCTAACCCTTTACCCCGGTCCTTGCCTGGGGAAGCGGTAGGGCTGAACCCTAACCCTCATCCGGGTCAGTGCCTGGGGCGGCTGTGGGGCAGTGAGGCTCACAGCTGCCAGCACGCAAGGTGCAGCAGCCACCTGGGCCACCACACAGCAGCAGCAGCCACCTGGGCCACCACACAGCAGCAGCAGCCACCTGGGCCACCACACAGCAGCAGCAGCCACCTGGGCCACCACACAGCAGCAGCAGCCACCTGGGCCACCACACAGCAGCAGCAGCCACCTGGGCCACCACACAGCGCCATGCGACAGTGCAAATGAGTGGCAGACAGGGCACAGGTGAAGCTGACCCTCCCTGCACAATGCAGCAGCAGGCCACGCTGGTGCAGCGCGCACCCCTAATCCTAACCCGACTAGCGCTACTACTTACCATCACCCTGGCTTTCACAAAGCCTGGAACACTGGCCATGTCATGCAGTCACGCGGCTGCAGCAGCACAAGGAGCCAAAGCAGTGCACGCAGCAGCAGCAGGCCACGCTGTCCTGTACAGCATGACCCTGGCAGCCACTGCTGCAGCCACCTCAGTGCGCTGCTGCTTTGAGTGAACTCCCTCGCTCAAACCATGACTTGACCCCGTCAGTATCGTTACACAGCTCCCTACCATCATTGCTGCAGCACAAAAGCTGCTCTATACAAGCTGCTGCATAGAAGCTTACAAACTGTTATCACCATGCTTCAGGCTTGCTTAATGCTTGTGCAGACCCCTGTACTATCCTGGCTATAATCCTTGGGACGCAAGGTTACGCTCGCCTCCTAACCTGCCCTATGAATTGTGCTGACATGTCCGCTGCCCTGCCCTGCCCTGGCCCTGCCATGCTTGTGTGCCATGCTATGTCTGTGTGCCATGTCCTCTACCCTGACTTGCTCATGCGCCCACAGGTGTGCTCCCTTCACTGCATGCATATACTGGGTCGCTCATGTTGGACGGGGACCTGCTCGTGCGCTTCGCTCAACTGCCCCGCCCACAGCAGCTGGCTGTGGCCCAGCGGCTTGGAGCCAATGGCAGCACCATCACGGACAGCATTCTGTCTGATCTGGCAGCCCTCAGGGTAGCCACTGGGCTGTAGGCTAGACGACAATGAAGTTCTGGAGAAACGGCGGGTAGAGCATGGTGCGGCGAGCTTGCAAGTTAGGAGCGGTGGGCTGTACCCTGGATGGGCTTGCCATCAGGCGCCACTGCAGCGAACTCGTGGGGCTGTTGCGACTGTTGGGCTGCTGGAAGCTCACGCCAGTGACCTGTAAATGCAATGCACCAACATCACTGAGGCATGCATGGGCAGAACAGGGCTGCGGAACAATCTTACGCACCACTGGCGTTAATACCGAAGCGGCCGCACATGCTCAGCCTCTCTCCAATAGCCAGTTTCGGGTTTGACGAAATGGCTGTCGCAGCAGTTTTGCCGACATTTGTACCAGTCAACGCGAGGTCAAGGTCCATGTCTATACGCTGTGCTGGGTGGACTGGATCGGAGCTTGTCGACCTGTCTAGTCGCGTAGTGCGACTGGGAACTGGGCCTGCCCGTCACACACAATAAAACATTATCACTCTGTTAAACTCGTCTGTTGAGCACGCGAGTAGTTCCCTGGCTGCCGCAACCTGGCTGCTTTGTGATGGTGCTCATCTTATGCATAGGTGACCTGCACATTCCCCATCGCACTCCTGATCTGCCACAGCAGTTCAAGGAGTTGCTGAAGCCCGGCAAGATTCACTCCATTCTCTGTGTGGGAAACCTCTGCAGCAAGGTGCTTGTTTCCTACTCCTGCTCTCCAGCACTCTGCAGAACACTGGCATGGACCAGGTTGCACCTTGCACCATGAATGCTCACAAACTGCGCTGTGGCCCCTGCTCCACCCCAGAGCGTCCTTGACTACCTGCGCTCCATAGCCAGTGATGTCACACTAGTTCAAGGCGACTTTGACGAGTTCACTTCGCCAGAGTACACAGTGAGCATGCCCTCAGTTTCCTCTGTACATCACTATCAACCAGCTTTGCAAATGCTTGACAGGGGACCCCTGACAGCCTAGGAAGTTGCCTTGAACCACAGGTTTCATTTCCCAGGCAGCTTGCGCGACCTCACAGCCTTGGCAGCTCCAGAGCTGCACAGCTGATGCTCATGACTGTCTTAGCATGCACTTGCACATCGGTGCATGAAGCTGACTGCAGCTGCACGTGTGTCAGCAGGCCGCTCCAGCACCCTCATGGCTCACTCATGGACCATTGCTGTGCAGGTGGTGACGCGAGGGGACTTCCGCATTGGCCTCATCCACGGCCACCAGGTGTGCATGCCTGTCCTCCGCCTGGCCTACACAGGGTTGACTAGCAGCAGCGGTACCGGCGGCAGCAGCAGCAGCAGCAGCAGCGGCAGCAGCGGTGGCATCGGCAGCAGCAACATCAGGGGCGATACTGGCAGCAGCAGCGGGGGCATCAGGGGCGGGCTTGACGCTAGACTCATTGGTGGCACCCAGCAGCACCTTTTTAATGCAGCAGGGCCCACCCATACACATACTAGGGTTCAGTGCTAGGGTTCAGGGCTAGGGTTCAGGGCTAGGGTTCATGGCTGGGGTGAGGGGTGCAGGTGAGCGCCAGCAGGTGGGCTGGAGGGCGGAGAGTGTGAGGGAGGGGAGGGGAGCGTGGCTGTGTGTGTGCTGTTGGCTGTGCAGGTGGTGCCTGCGGGGGAGCGTGCCTCGCTGTCCCTCCTGCACCGCCAGCTGGGGGTGGACATCCTGGTCACTGGCCACACCCACGAACACAAGGTGGGGTGAGGGGTGAGGAGGGGGCAGGTCAGTAGATGGGGTGAGGAAGGGGCAGGTCAGCAGGTAGGGGAAGCAGTGGGGAGGTCAGCAGGTGGGGCGGTGGGGAGTAGCAGCCCAGGTTATCGAGCCATACACAGCAGCAGGTCAGGAGGCCAGGTGGGCAGGGCCAGACAGCCATGCATAGAGCTTGCTGTGCTTGGTGGAGAGGGTGGTTGAAGCGCTGCCATCAGTGTCAGATGCACATAGTGCTTGCCAAGCTGCGTGGCTACAGCACACAACTTGGTAGACCTCAGCCTGGCCCCGACCCTGAACCCTAGCTGGTGGGCTGTGGTGTGGCGGCGCATGCGTATGGCATTTTACACCATGCACCCATACATCCATGCGGCATACACCATGCACCCATACATCCATGTGCCATATACCATGCACCCATACATCCATGCGACATACACCATGCACCCATACCATGCACCCATGCATACCATGCAGTTGTTGTGATTCCCAAGATTCACCCATGACGCACTCATGATCATATCCCAGGGCTGTGGGCTGCGTGAGCCAGGCTTGTCAGGAACATGCAGATATTGACGGACATCAACTGGGTGACCCCTTCCATGTATCACATAGCAAGTAAATTACATAGCTGCGCATGAACCACTACCATTGCACCCGGGACCCTCGGGGACCCTCCCAACTCCACACCACACCACACCACAATCACCACACCACACTTGGTCACACCTGGTCACTAGTGTGGCATCACACCTGGGCATGCAGGTGTTGAAGTGTGAGGATGGCCTCCAGGTCATGGTGGGCTCCGCCACAGGCGCTCACAGCCTGCTAAGGCCCAGTGAGCCCACCGACAAGGTCAACGGCGCGGGCGGCGGCACCGCACCTCCCCCAGCACAGCAGCAGCAGCAGCCGGTGCCCAGCTTTGTACTGCTGGACGTGGACGGGCCCAAGGCCACTGTTTACATGTACCAGCTGCAGGCAGGCAAGGTCAAGGTGGACCGTATTGACTATGTGAAGCCCCCAAGCCCTGCTGCCCGCGCCTCTTGAGCCACTGGCACCCGGCCAGGTGTGGGCGACATGAGTGTGAGAGTGGGCAAGACCCAGGTTGTGCTTCCTCACAAGGGAAGAGGAAGAAAAGGGGTGGAGGTGGTGGTGGAGGTGGTGGTGGAGGTGGAGGTGGTGGAGGCAGAGGGTGGGAGGACAAGAGGAGGAGTTGAAGGAGGCAGAGGTAAAGGAAGGAGCCAGAGGCAAAGGGTGGAAGCAGCTATGGCCTGGGACTGCGGCTGAGGGTGTGGTTGAAGGTCAACATAGCTGGGCGCTATGCTGAGTGGTTTGCTGGGAAGATGAGGGCTGGTGCAGGCGGGCGGAGGCCAGGCCACCTTGTGGCGTGTGACCACCTGGAGGTATACCAACTCGTTACCTAATTGAAATGCGGCAGTACCCAGTGTGCCGCTCAGGCCCTCTGCAGGGGGTGCCCTGTATTCGTAAGAAAGATGATGTATATGCTAAGACCCTGCATCCTCTAGCTTGCCAGGTCGTAAGGAGGATTGTCACTTCTCACTTACATGGGAAGCTTGCTTAAACAACTAAGTGACAATCAACAAAGTCGATCAACAACGCGACATTCAAGCGACAGCTCACATCGCGTGATATTAAAGAAGAAGCGGAAGGGCACCAACAAGCAAAAGAAGGGCCCGGCAAAGAAACTGAAAGGTGCGTGTCCTTAGCCGACTGTGAGCCAAGTGAGTTACGCGCTGTGTGATTACCCGTCGCTCCTGTTGGTTCCATCGCAGCGTCTCGCTCGCCTCAAGGACAACGATAGGAGCGCCGGAATGGCTGGGAAACGAAGAGGCGCCAAACAAGGGGCCGCCCCTGCCTTGTGTGTCCCCGCACTGTTTGTGTCCCCGCATCGTGTCTTGTGGTGGCCAAAGCAGACAGCTTTGCCAGCCAAGGGCAAGGAGTACCCTGGCCTGGGCTACAAGCGGCTGCGAGACAAGCCACACAAGGCCCAGCAGCAGCAGCAGCAGCAGCAGCAGCAGCAGCAGCAGCAGCAGCAGCCTGTCGTGGGACAGTAGTGTTCCCCCCTTTGTTGAGCTGTTCTCAGCTTACAATCAGCGCATGTTTTGCATGCCAACTCTACACAATAGCCCTCGCGGTCAGGCAATAGTGTAGGTGGCAGGCACTCATGCACCATGTCCATGTGCATTGGGTATACTCCACACTAAGGAGCGCAACTCGTCTAGCCTAGTCATCTCGTCTCGACTCGTCGAGATGACGTCTCGACTCGACTAGACTAGTCAGTCTAGATGGGCATGAAATGTGCATTTGACTAGCGCACCTGCTTTAGGTACCTGTATGGACGTTATGGCGCAGCTCAGATCGATTTGCTGGCCTTGCTGGGTTGGCGGTTAAAGTTGGTTTTCCGGACATGCCCGGACATGCCCAGCAGCGCCTGAATCGCAAATGGAGCCTGGGGGCCCTCTCCCGCCTCAGCCTCCCGAGCTCACCGCGCGATACAACAAGAAACTTCTGACGTTGGAGGAAATCAGCCAGGCGCACGCCAGCAGCGTGTATGCGCAAAAATACAGCATCGAGGTTGTTGGGGGCAAAATCAAGGCGGTCTGTAATGATTGCAAAATGGTCCTCTCCTGTGGCAACTTGAGTGACTCAAGGAAGCACCAGTGCAACAAGCGGCCCCGCTCTGACCAGCACGTTCTTTACGACGTCGTCACGATGTAAGTACAATGCATTACCACTGCGCGACAACGAGGCTGTCGATCAGGCGTTCCCAACATGGGGTTGGTAATCTTCATGCAACTGCAGCCCACCTACTCAATCTTTTGATGTAACGTTTGTTGCGTCTGCTGCGATGTGATATTGCGCGTTTAATGTAAGACTGGAATTGCCATCGGAGTCTTTCGATGCGGGCAGCCACATGTGACCCCGAATGTGTCCCAATCGCAGACCGTGGTTAGCTACACTGGTAAGCTACGTCCTTGGCTATCCGTTAGCGATGCACGACATGTCGGTGGCGCACACCACTGAAGTCCGGCAAACATGGCTGCGCGAGGTTCCTGATGGTGCAGGCCGCTTGGCGAGGATGTGAAGAAACTCGAAACTGTGTGTGGCAGCGCTGTATCGCTGTAATGGTGGGCGGCACAGTAGGGACAAGTCACCCCCTCCAGCTATGATCCGCTTTTTGTTTTGCACCATTGAACAAACAGCCTGACCTCACACAGATTTTTTATAGCATACTCACTAACGCGTCCGTGGTACTATGCAACTCAATCATTGGGTTTGTATGTGACAAGTTATACCGCTTACAAGGTACACATGCTGATGGCTACAGGTGCACGAGGAGCCGACCGAGCTTGGCTTACCACTCCGCCACGTGGCCACCACCAACACAGCTTGACCCACCATCTCCCAACCTTGTCCTCACCGCCAACCTCTCAATAGCCCCTCCTCCCAACAGCCCAGCCTCCCCCCTACCTCTCCTTCTCCTCGCCTCCTCCCCCCTACCTCTCCTTCACCCATCTCCTTATCCTTCACCTCCCATCACCCCAAGCCAAGCCCGTAGCCCCGCTCAGCCACTCACCCCACCCCTCTCAGTCCCTAACCATGAAGAAGAAGAGATTAAGCAAGGCGCATAGTGCCCATCTCCATGCACTAAACAAGTCGCCAAGGGCTGGCTATCTGCATTGCCCTAACAACATCAAGGCTGCAGCTTGTACGGCACAAGCGACAAACCGTGATCTGCAGGCTGAGGTGCAGCGGTTGAGGGATGTGGAGCAGTCCCTTATGGGCACAGTGGATGGGTTGCAGGGCGACCTAGGCGACCTGCAGGCAGCACACCAAAGCCTGCAGGGTGAGCACACGGCTTTGCAGCAGGTGGCATGCAGAGCGGCAGCTACCAATCATTCCCTAAGGGCTGCTCGACACCGCCTCCAGGGTCAGGTGCATATCTACCGGAACAAACACCGCCCCCACCGCTCCCCACTCACCTTCAAGCAGAGGCAGCAGCTGCTGGTTTTGGAGCAACACCCCGTCTCAGTGGAGGTGTTGAGGCGGTGTGCAGAGGCTGGCTACGGAAGGCTGGATACCCATGGCCGGCCCATGGGCAGCATGGCGGAGCACCTCAGCCCAGCACCCTCACCAACTGACATCTTCATTCCAACTCAAGAGAGCCCTGTGGGGAGGCCAGCAGCCCGGACTGCACCCTACAATGCTCACCACTGCTTGAGCACCGTCAGGTTGCATTTAGAGACAGGTGTCAGCCGCCGTGCCCTCTCCAAGTGCCGACAGTTCTTCGTCTCTGAGCAGTGCGTCCTCCCCAACCCTCACCGGCCAGGCAAGACATCCACAGTTGGGCGTGAATTCCACATCGTGTCCACCTACATGCGGCGCAAGACCCTTGGTAAGATGCAAAGGGGAAGGCAGGGTGGCGTGGGTGGGAAGGGGCTGGGAGAGAGTGGAAGGGGGTGGAAGGGAGTGGTAGGGGGTGGGAGGGGGGGCTGAGGGGAGGGTTGAGGGGGGGGCTGAGGCTGGGAATAACCGCATGCCTCTGCTGCCTGCTTTCAGACCAACTATTGCGCGCAAAGGCAATACACCTGCAATTTGATGGGTGCACATGCGATCGCCATGGCAAGGTGCTCGTATTGCGAGTGACAGCAGCAGTCACCCCGCAGCACCTGCCAGAAGGCTGGGAGCAGAGACCCGGTGGTGGGGCTGGGGCAAGGGCTGGGGCTGGGGCTGGGGCAAGGGATGGGGCTGGGGCTGGGGCAGCAGCTGGGGCTGGGGCTGGGGCAGCAGATGGGGCAGCAGATGGGGCTGAGGCTGCAGCTGGGGCAGGCCGACTCACCACTCAAGTCACCGATGTGTTGGCTATCATCCCCTTGCCTATTGGCACGGCAGAAGCTCATGACCAAGTCATAATGCAGGAGCTGCTCCTCCACGGCCTCGACAGTGCCTGCATCGCCAGCATCACAGCAGACAGTGCAGCTGTGAACATGGGTGAATATGGTGGTGTTGTCACCCGCATGAGCAAGCTCCTCCAGAGCAAGGGGCAGGCTGGCTGCATTCGGGCGCAGCCCTGCTATAGCCACGGCATACACAACACCCTGCTGGCTGGGCTGGCTGCATTGGGTGGTGACATCCGCCCAGCCATTGAATCCATTGCCAGCTTGCTGGCCCAATATTGGGTGCCGCTCGGCATGGGAGCATGGGGCGCCAAGCCCCAAGTGCCGTGTGACACACGCTGGGCCAGCTACATCAGCTCAACGGTGACCATGCTGCGCGTCTGGGCGCATGCGAGAGATGCTGTGTCACAGCTGCTTGAACGGCAGAAGGGTATGTCTCCACCATGGGCTGTCACCCTTAGCCAGCTGCTCCAGGACAACAGCCTGCTGCTCAGGCTCAGCGTGGTGGCAGTGGTTGGGGAGAGCTTCTTGGTGCCCGAGCTCATGTGGGCCAGCAAGGATGACGGCCTGCACGCTTTTGAGCTCTACCGCCACACCCAGGATGTGCTAGCTCGTCTGGGGACCTGGGACACACTGCCCCTTCTGGCAGGTCTGCATAGCCAGCTGCAGCTGCAGGTGCCAGCAGATCAGCGCGAGCAGCAGAAGCAGCAGCTTGCGACCTATTTGCAGGAGCACTGTGGTGCTATGTGGACTTACTACCAGCATCATGTGCAGGCTCAAATGGCCTTGCCCCACCTCTTCGCTGCTCTTGGCAGCTCAGACCAAGCTACGCGCATGGAAGTGGCGATTGATGTGGTGTACCATGCCGAGCTACGGCTGCCGCCGCCTGAGGATGGGCAGCAGCAGCAGCAGCAGCAGCAGCGGATGCAGCAGCAGCAGCAGCAGCGGATGCAGCAGCAGCAGCAGCAAGAGGACCCTTATGGCACTTGGCGTCAATATGCATCTGACATTCGTGCCATGGCTGTGAACGGCGACCCTGGCAGCCCCGCATTGCGCCTTCACCTCGAACAGTACTACCTTGCCTGCCCCATCTCCAATGCCCCAGTGGAGTCCTTGTTGCAGCTGTTGAAGCATGGTGGTGGCAGGTACATGGAGCTGCCAGCTCTGCTGCAGTTGATGTCCCTGCACACATGCAAGGAGGCCATGAAGACTGTGGATGTTCATGATTTGCAGCAGCATATGGGTCAGCTCCGTGCTGAAGTGCGGCGTAAGGAGGATGCCACAGCTGCAGCACAGCGGTCAGCAAAGGCAGAGCGCCAGATCACAGATGCAACGCACAAGGTCGGGAGGGTTGTGATTAATGTGGGTGACCATGCGTGCCAACAGCGGCTTGCAGCGGCCCATGCCCTTGCCTTGGGGGGGCATGATTATGGCCACACAACTGTCGAGGAGGCAATGAAGATGACAGGAAAGCAGCTTCAGTCATACCTCCAGTTTCACAAGCAGGAGGTACACACGAGCTGGAGGGTACCCAAGCTACTGAGCCACGTGTGCACCCACATCCGTGGGAAGCTTGCTGCAGCTGCGCCCCCTCAGCAGCAGCTGACACCTGCAGGCACCACCCCTGAGCTGGCTGAGCCTGCTGGTGCACCCCCTCAGCAGCAGCAACAGCTGGCAGCGGCAAGCACGTCCCGTAAGCGTGGGGCACCTGCAGCTAACAAGTCGAGGGCAGCAAAGCAAGGTGAGCAAACAACACCACGTACTGCACCTAGTACCTAGTTTAAGCGTAGTAGAGCAGCCAGTAATGCGCTAGCGCCAGCAGCAGCTCCAAAAGCTAATAATGATATCCAGTCGTCACGACTGCCGCCGTCGCGTCCACATGCCAAAAGCAAAACATGTTCCGACTGCTGCTGCGTGTTGCAGGTGCCACTCACAACAGCGTGGCGAAGCGTGCTAGTGCGGCGCGCCTCGCATGTGGCGAAATCGCATGAATTCAAATGCTTATCTTTGGACAGGCACTGAGCACCGCTGAGAGCGAGATAGTTTTTGCTGCGTCTGCCATTTCGTAGATATGACTCTCCTCTGTTCAAAGCACTGTTTACATATATTTTTGACTGAGTGGCTGCGGAGATACGGGCTTCGTATCACAGGGGGGTGGTTTTCAGGTAGTTGGGAACGCCTGACTGTCGATGACACACTTATGCCTCAACCTCGCATTCTGACCTCGCAACACATAGTTACATAGTGCCTTGCAGGCGGGCAGATAGACGTCTCTAGCCTACTCCACACAGCCCCTTAACACCATGTGAATTGGGCCACTGGTGATCCCTAGTATTCCCGCTAGTGGCCGCTAGTGGCCACTACTGGTCCGGCTCATATGGAGGCGCTAGTGAGGGAGAAGGGGGCTGTAGGTCTGGTCTGGTTTGGGTGATGCAGGGTGTTCAAGTAAGCATGCAGAGAGCAAGGGTGTTTAAGAGGGTGTGTACGAGGTGTGCGAGGGTGTTCATGAGAGCACCACAGCAAGCCACGGATTCGTTTCTGTGTCGCATCGTTGAGGGACGGGGGTGGGGGGTGGGGGTGGACGGTGGGTAGAGGAAGTGATTAGGTCTTAGGGGGCAGGCAGGGTCCAACTCGATGTCAGGGAGGGAGGTAAGGCTGACATGGGATTGGCAGTGCCGGAACCTGGCACTAGCTACGGAAAGTTAGTCAATTCGTACACACAACGAAAGCAGCAACGTGCAACGAATCCGCAGAGCAGATGCAGGTGTCTGGAGACTCAGAAGACCCGAACCATGTATCGCGCTTGGCCGAAAGCAGTGAGAAACATCTGATAACATAAGAACTCCCATTGCGACAGCCACGGTGATGTAACCGTGCCTTTGCGCAGAAATTGTGCTGAAAATTGGCACCTTAGCCGAGCGATACTGCCATGATGAAATCAAAGGTGTGTGGCGCACGGCGCAAGCCAGTTTGGCAAATGCACAGCCCACGCAGCTCATGCTTTGCACGGTCAACATGCGTACAGGTTACAATGAATGTGCACGGGGACGTAGCCTTTCCGTGCTATGGTCCTGCCGCCAAGCCTACGCCAAGTCTCAAGATTGTATACATCAGTATATCAACGACAGGAATGTTGCACTAGTGAAGCAGCGATGGGTAGAGGCAGGGAGGCCCCGCAAGGCCGATTGGCAGGCGCTGCTCCAAGGCATTGACACCCCACCTCCAGGAGCCCAGCACGACCAGCTATAGTGTGGCCATTATAGTCAACAGCACTGCAGCTGTGGAAGCAAGTGCTAAACATGCTGGGTCAGCATTGCTGACACAACACATGGCACAGCCTGCATAACCCTGCAAGCATCACAGGCAAGACAGAACGCAGCTGTTGCACCACACATATTGACATGCCATTGGCCATGCTGGCGGGTGATTGGCAAACTCCACAGCCATGGCCTGTCATGGGCAGGCTGGCATGTGGTGCAGTGGTGCGTCGTCCTTTTGTTGATGGAGTCACTCTCTGCACAGCACCACTGGCAGTGCCCTTGCCAGCTAATGTTCTATGTGCAGGGTGGCAGGCAGGGCGGGGAGGTGAAGGGGCAGCACCTTGTTCCCAACAGGCTAGGGCTAGGCAGGCTGGCCCCGTCAGCCTCTCACATCTGTACAGCTACAGCTCAGGCCGCATATTGAGCTTGTTGGCATCACCTGTCCTGGGGCGGCCCACACTGGGCTACACCAGCCATGCCTGTCTTTTACCAGACGCTCAAGGACCTCATTGCTTCCTGGGGTCAGGGCCCAACCCATTAGGCCCATGGGCAGGCCAGGCCCATGGGCAGGCCAGGCCCATGGGCAGGCCAAAGCTGTTGTTGCATGTCGGAGGGTGTGATTGCGAAGGCAAGTAAGCAGATAGGGCGTGGAACAATCTTAGGGCCGCTAGCCGCTCATCAGTGTCAACCGATGGGTGGGTAAAGAAGACGGTGGGTGGATGCGAGGGGCTGTCCAAGTCAGGCACAGGCAAACATGTTGTTCCTTGTTGAATAAGTTTTGTTTGTCTGTCCATGTCAGCAGGTTGTGTGGCTCATGACTGAACGTGCAAAATGTAAAAAAAGATAATGTTTATGCTAAGGCCCTGCATACTCTAGCTTCCCAGGTCGTAAGGAGGGTTGTCGCTTCTCCCTTACATGGGAAGCTTAGTTTAACAACAAAGTGACAATCAACAAAGTCGATCTAAAATGAAAACCTCGCGGTCAAGCAATAGTGTAGGTGGTATGCACTCATGCACCATGTCCATGTGCATTGGGTATACTCCACACAGCCCCTTAGCACCATATGAGTCGGGCCACTGGTGGTCCCTAATAACCCCGTTAGTGGCCACTACTGGTCCGGCTCAAATGGAGGCTCTAGTGAGGGACAAGGGGGTTGATATGTCGCGGACTCTCAACTGATATGTCGCAGCGGTGTTACAGGCGGTTCGGTACCCGGCATCGCTAATTTACTCAATCGCACAAGTGTTCCAACACCCTTGCCATGCTTGTATGCCGTCAAGGTTTGAATCAGGTCAACACCTCACACCTCATTCGCACACCACTCTGTTCTCACTCAATACCCCGGCCGCTGCCAGCTCAAGGACACGCGGACACCACCCGACTGTGACGCCCATGCTGAGCCGTGTCGTGTTGCGCATCTCGCCAGCTAGCTATGTCTAGGGGGCGCGTGCCATTAGCCGTCGACACCGATATCGCGCTCCGCTTAACGCAGGTGATCACCATTTCATGGTGTCCTTGCCCGCCGCCTTGGACGAGTCGTCGATGCTGCGCTTGCTGCCAGCGGCCTGGTCCCATGCCGGGTGTGCCATGATCTCTGAAAACAGCTGCGTGCCACGCAGAGCGTTGGTGAGTGGCAGGTGGCCCCTACGGCAGCAGCAGCAGCAGAAGATGCTTTACATACCAGAGTGGGGACAAGCACCTGCCAGTGCCGGCACCAGCACCTAGGTCTGCGCAGGTGCGGGAGAGAACTAACTTGACTGCATCTGGTGACTGCTACCTTGCCTCAGCACTTGCCGCCACTCCTGAGGAACAGGTGCACCTGACTGCACATGGCTGAGCTGACTGTTGATGGTGCGACCCAAGTGCTTGTGCGAGCACTGCCGTGGGCTGTGGCTGCATCCTGACGCTACCCACAGCTGCTGTGGCAGTGCACCAGCTAGCAGTGAGGCAGATGAAGGTCTTAATGGATGGTGCACATCCATGCCATCTGTGCCACTGCTCCTGTTCCCTGACCTGCTCCTGTCCATCCTCTGACCCAAACCTCACCCCTGTCCCCTCTGCCTCTTTGGCCCTCTATTCCCTGCCACTGGCCCTTCCCCTTCCACGGTCCCTGCACCTTGCCCTCCACCTACGCCTGGCCCTGCCGCTCTGCCTGCCGCTCTGCCTGCCCCCCTGCCTGTCCCTGCCTTCTCTGCCTGCCTCTGCCCCTCCGCCTGGCCCTGCTCTCTGGATGTGCTGTCCGCGATGGCCTGTAGGGTTGATGGCTGCTGCTCACTTGGCGGCCTTCAGGCTGTAGTCAAACTCCCCTGGCCACTTGCGGTACACGTTGTTCTCCCCCTGCACCCAGTCAATGGCCTTGAAGAAGCGCGCCCACCTCTTCAAGCTCTGCAGGGCATCAGGGGGCAGCAGAGCAGGCATCAGAGGGCAGCAGGAGTGCAGCAGGGGGCAGCAGGAGGGCAGCAGGAGGGCAGCAGGAGGGCAGCAGTAGGCAGCAGGAGGGCAGCAGGAGCAGGCACAAGGAGGGCGGAAGGAGGAGCGATGCAGCACTCTCCAGCCCCTGTGCATGAGTTGCGTGCATGGACTGCATGTTCAGTCACAGCCGTGTCTTTGCCTGCTGACACTGAAGTGTGGTGCTGATGAGGAGTCTGTTGGTGCACCCCTGGCACATGTGGACATGCCCTAAGGCCCAGTAGCTGGCTGGGCCTGAGCCTGAACAGGAGCAGGGGACAGGGGTGGCACCTGGGGAGGCGGTTGAGAGCCTGAGGTCTGCAGCTCCCTGGCCCCCTCCCTGAGTGTGCCCTGACACCTGGCTGTGAGAGCGCGCCCTGCTGCCTAGGCCAGCCAGCTTGACGCTGTCCACACAACACGGTGCAGCAGCTGTGTGTGCAGTGACATTGATGCACCTCACGCCAGAGCCTGTGTAGGTTGAGTCTTCAGTCTCATGTGCTGCAGCAACGCCAGCGGTATTTGGCTGGACTGCATATCTGCAAATGACATGTGATGATGATGATGATGACTGATGTGCTTGATGATGATGACTGATGCGCCAACTCACACCATCTGCTGTAGCTGCAGCGCTGCGGGTAGGTTGCTTGCTGCACCTGGAGCACGTATATGGCATGCAACTGCCTGTGCTGGCACTGTGCCTTTGTCTGTGTGCGAAGCCTTGCTCACCATTGCCCCTGTGCCTGGATACGCGATGTGCCCTGTCAGCGTCAGCCATGCATTGTAGCCTGATGCTTACCCTGTTGCCACCTGGTGCATGTTGGGGCAGTGCTAGTGACAAAGGAGGTGTCTGCTTTACTCTCCTGCCTGCCTGCCCACCTGGTTGAAGACAGCCTTCTGTATGCTGTATCCAAACTTGCCATTGCTCGCTGCTCGCCACAAGGCATCAACAGTCTGCAAGTCCTTCACACCGATGAACTTCACCTGCACAGCCAGGTGGGCAGGCAGCAAGGGAAGCATGAGGATGGGGACAGGGACAAATGCGTGGGGCTGTGCGGCAAGGTGAGGCCCCACCAGGACCGTACACATGCAATCCTAAACATAGGATCTAGGCCTGACCTCGGTGAAATAAACCCAACCGCGCTTCACTGCTCCTTCTCCAGCCAGTCGTATAAGCAGCGCACGGGTCTCGTCGTCAGCTTTCCTGAAATCTTGCGCTTTCAGCGCATCCCGCAGCGCTGTATAATCCATTCCTACCTACAGTTAGCAGCAAAGCTCATTCTGAACCTGACTCGCCCTGCGAAAAAGCACTCCCAAATCCCACCTCAGATTGTAGCGGCACATCGTCCACCCCTGTCTTGCTGCTGGTGTCTTCTTGTGCGCCTGGGCCTTCCAGTATAGAGCTGCCGGAACTGCTCCCAAAGAGGCTAATGTCACCCAGCTTTGTCGAACGCACTGATGCATTGCGTGGTGCTAGCTCATTGTGACTGGGACAGCACACTGCCGAAATCCCCTGCACTGTGTGAATTGCTGGGCGGCCTGAAAAAGGGACGCGAGACTGGCAGCGTGTTCCCGAGCCGCGCAGGTTCCCCTGCATCGTCTGCATCTCCTCTTAACTGCAAGCTTCCTAACTAGCAAGCTTCCAAAATGCAGCGTAACAATTGATCACAACTTTGTGCCGGCGTGCGGCTTGTTGTCCCCTCCCGCAGCCAAACACACGCCGATAAATGACACACAAAATTCATTGCTTTACTTAAGATCGAATCTCATGTCGAGCCACCCCTGCCGTCTTCCTTGGGCCCGTTGATGATTTGATTGCCCTGTTACTCAGCTGTAACAGTTGAGCAATGTTTGCTTGACGTCTTCGTTTCCCGCTTGCTTACAATGCCTGCTTCTCGTAGTACCCTGATGCGCAGATCGACATCAGGTCATATACATGGAACAAAGTGCTGCCTGTGGGTAATCTCACTCAGCTACAGCTACATCGCTATAGTTTCATCAGTAGTACCCTTGACAACTGCATACCCCATGCCGATACCACATTCCCCTGCAGACCACTGGGTTCCCCCTCAGAGCTAACAGCTTCACACTAGAATGGCTTGTCAGTAGGCTGGAACAATCTCCTTATTGCGGCTCCTAGACAGAGGCTAGCTCCTACACTGCGCTACAGCCTCCATGAGACTGGGCATGACTTCAGTGCGGCTAGGCAACAATAAGCTTGCATTATGCTTGTGCTACGGCTTGTGATAGGCTTGACGGCTTGAGGGAGACCAATAGCCTTAGTGCGCAACGGCACCAGGCCAGGCTGCCAGCACTTCTGTCGGCGCCAGCAGCCATCCCCCATGCGTTGGAGGTTTGGCGCCATGAGGGTGTTCACGGTCAAGGCACTTGCTGAGAAGGAGGGTGGTGAGGGGGGGCTGCAGCAGGTCCGCCCATGCCAGCCTTGGCAAGCATGAAAACCTTGGCAGGCTGGGCGGGCTGAGAGGGCGTTTTGCGTGGGTAGGTTGCAGATTGTCCATGGCTGGACTGACTGGGCATGGGCTGTGGGCGCTGGCATCACACCTCACTCTCACGCTACTCTGTTCTGACTCAACGACCCATCAGCCCCTCACAGGTTGCCCTGCAGGTCCAGTGCTTGCTTCAGCCAGTCATACAGGGTGAAGCCGATGGCTGTGCTGGGCACCACCTGGCACGCGGCAGCAGTGCAGACGGCAAGGGACCCCATGAACGCCCGTTGCGTGACACCATGCCCCAGCAGGCCCGGCTAAGATGTAGATTAATCAACTAACTAATTGATTGATTAGATCTGATCTTGCCTGGCTACCTACCACCACAAAGAGGGAGGTACAATACATCCAGGTGAAGGCAGTGCAGTAGAATGAGATGACTGGCATTGTAGCTACTAGGCTGGTGCAGCCCTTGTCAAGTGTCTGTCTGACAGCCAACTCCAGGGCCTAGCGAGCTGCTGCAATGCGTCATGAACAAGGTCCTGTTAGGTTGCAGGCATACGCATGTTGATGGTGCTCTTCTGTATCACTGTTGAAAACTGGCTGCGTCTTAGTCATGTCAGTCAGGCCCTTCTTAAGAGTGTGCAGGTTTGCCTTGACCTGCAATGTGAGACCCCTCTTAGCTTTGTGCTTTGGGTGGAGTTCTTCCCTGTTGTGTCTGGTGGAGTGCTCGCTGTGACCCTAGGAGTTTGGGGCTCGCTTCAGTCTGTTACGGCCAGAGAGGGGCCTGTTGGGTTGCAGGTTGCAGGCACACGGATGGCTACTGTGTTTGTTTCCCTCCACACTGCATGATGTGTTTCATCTCCCTAAAAGTTAGATTTGTCCACACCCCCTTGCCTCACCCATCCCCAACACATCGGCACCTTACATACAGCTACAGAGGCCTGTCTACTGCACTTGCCCGGCCCCTGCCCAGCCGGCCAGCCATCCAGAAGGTTGTGACTGTTGCAGGGTGGAAGCAGCAGCAGCAGCAGCAGCAGCAGCAGCAGCAGCAGCAGCAGCAGCAGCTGGAGCTGGAGCTGTGAGGGTCTGACCATACGGCTGCAGGGGTCTGTCTGCTGCATGAGGCCGTGCTTGCGCTGCGTACTTTTACCTTGATGTAGTTTATGGTGAGGCCCCGCCACAGTCCCCTCCAGCCCTCCTCTGCCAAGATGTGGCGGACCACCGCCCATGACGTTTGAGCGGTCACCCCTGGCAGCTGGCGGGAAGCTGGTGGTGTGGTATGAGCTTGCATGGCCATGTGCTGGAGGCCAGCGACCTGCATGACACACGGCCCTTGGTGTGCTGGAGCACTGCTGCCGGCATCCACAGTGCCACGGGTCAGTGTGAACACGGCACTCAGGCTGCTCAACCCCTGCTCCCCGGCCCTATCCCTGGGTCCGGCTCCCTGCTCCCTGTCCCTGTCCCTGTGCGGTGGAAAGGCCTTGGGGGGATCGCCCTGAGGCTTCATTGCCCCTGCTCTTGCCATGTGTTCTTGCCATGTGTTCCTGTCACTGTCACTGTCCCTGTCATGGGCAATGGACGCCACATGCTGTGGGCGCTACAACCAGCTACTGCCCACACCACCAGGAACCAAGGCTGCCCCGTGTTGGCCAAACTGGTGTGTGAACCAAAAGTTGTGGGTGCCGCAGCTGACTGCCGGTCACACCAGCAGGCACACGCATGTGTGGGAGCGTCCCCAGTGGCGGAACACTCTGCCCTGCCAGGCGCCCTAGCCGGTCCTGATTGGCAGGTGAGGGGCACATGGCGCCGTGCTTTGTGAGCCCACTATGGTGCCCGGGCCTGACAGCTAGGGACATAGAGGGGTTGAGGGACATAGAGGGGTGAAGGGGTACAGAGGGGGTGAGGGCGGATAGGGACTGGCAGCTCTAGATGGTGTCAGGAGCCCTAGGCTTGTCCTGCTGTACCACTGGAGTATGAGACTGACAGCGAGGTGCTGCCGGCTGCCAATGGGCAATGCTGCCGGCTGCCGATGGGCAATGGGGAGCAATGGGCAAGGGAATGGGCTGAAGTGTAAAAGGGGGAAACGAGGGGTGTGGGATGCAGAGGGGGTGAGGGTGGCAGGGGCCTCAGCCTTGTTTGCTACGCAGTCCAGGCTGGGCCCCTGGACCCCTCACTCACCATGGCTGTGTTCCAACACCAACCCCCAGCGATCAAGAATTGTCACAGTCCCTGACCCTGGACCCCACCCGACCTGACCACCGGTGCAACCCCGTAATGGTCTCCAGGCAGGCGCCTGACCCTGCGACCTGAGGGGTTGTGAGCCAGGCCATGCATTGCTCTACACAGTGCAAGCAGGAGGCCGCAGACCTGGGGCTGGAGGCCTTGGAGGAACTGCACCGAGGCTGCACAACCCCCAGCTCTCTACCCCTGTCCCTGCCCCTGCCCCTGTCTCTGTCCCTGCCCCTGTCATGGGCTGTGGACCCTACAAGCTGTGGGTGCCCACACCCGGGGGAGGGGGGATGACCTGGCCACTGGGTGTGCCCGGTAACCTGGCGACCCTGCCCCCCCGCCCCCACCTATCCCTGGTGGGAGGGTAGCAAGGGCATCCCCGAGACTGCTCTCATCCCTTGATGTATGCCCGACAGCAAGGGTGAAGGAGAAAGAAGCCCTGGCTAAGAGGCAGCACTTCATCAGACAAACACAGTAAATCACTAGGCCATTGAGCGGAGCCTAAAACAGCTCTAACAAGGGGTGTAGTATTTTGTTCTTTTTTCCACACCTGGCTTTCAGCCACACCACCAAGCACCGAGGCTGCCCCGTGTTCCTGCATGTATTTGGCTGGCTAGGGCTCAGGATCAAAGCCTGCGACACTTGGCCTCCCTCAATCCCAAGACACTTCACTGCTGTACTGCTCTACGGCTGCACTGCTGTCACTGTCCCTGTACTGCTGCCACTGTCCCTGGCCCAGTCACTGGGCCAGTCAGGTGTGGGTGCAAGGTGTGGGTGCAGCTCAAGGCAGGTGCCTGGCCCCGGGGCTGTAAGCCAGGGTTCCACCCAAAATCAAGCTAAACCTGGTCAAAGCAAGGGTACATGACCCCACGCCCGCAAAACCGAACACTCAAACCCTGGCATGGATGGCCCATGACCCTGAGCTGACACTGCGCTGCAGCAAACTGCTTTGGGCTGGGCGAGGTAGGCCAACACACACTTCGAACAGGTGCATGAACCAAAGTCTTACAACAGGGTTCAACAACACAGCCTAGAGCAGCTAGCCAACAACCGTGGCTGGCCATGTGGCATAATGCCTGACAGGGCGGGCACCAGCCCATGGAGGGGGAAATCTAGGTGAGACCCCAGGGATGAGAGCACCTCGGGAGCTGTCTGTGCATACCATGCCACACACAGGCTTCAAGGCGTGGCAGGTATACACAAACAAAGCAAGTAAAATACATAAACACTTCATTATATTGTATAGATTACAACCAAGGTGCATGACCATTGAAAATATAATAAAATGATGAATAGCGGCAGCATTACCAGCCCTTGGCCCTAAGCATTGGCTGGGGTCCCATACAGACATCAGATCATCACCATCATGCCAGAGCCTCCACCTTTGCACAGTGCCACTGCTGTCTTCCTCTCCATGTCTTGCCGGCCTTCCACCTACTTGCATGCGCCGCCGTACCACATCCAGCGGGTAGGTGGCTGTCTGTGCAACCAAGCCGGCCACGCCCCCAAACAGCAGCATCACGCCCACCGGCAGGCGGCCTGTCCCCTGCTGCTGCCTCAGCCCCAACCCTGCCTCCCCCTGCTGCTGCCCCAGCCCCGGCTCTGCCTTCCCCTGCTGCTGCTGCCCTGCAATAGCCCACTCCTGCCCCGGCTGTCGTGCCTTGTCCGCATTGGCTGATTGTGGATGACCACCACCATGTGGTGGTGCGGCAGGTTGAGCGGATGGCAACTGCTCCCACCGCACCTGGCGGTTGCCAGGCAGGCCTGCTGAGGCGCCTGGCTGCAGGTCCTGGGCTGCATGCATCCCAGGCGTCAGGTGGGTGGGGCCTGCTGCTGGTTGTGGTGGTTGTGGTGGTTGCGGTGGTTGTGGGTGTGCTGCAGCCAGCCCGGCCCAGGAGGTTGCCTTGTAGCCGGCCTTCAAGGATTGATACACATAGAACTTCAACCCTGCTAAGCCGTGGCAGCAGGCAGCAGTCAATCACAAGAATGACCACCAAATAACACCACTACCAAAAGTAACATCACCACCAGCACCACCCACCACTCCTATCACAGTCACCTACACCACCACCGCTGCCACTGTCTTCACAAGCAGCCGCGTTGACAGTGACATTCGCAGCAGCCAAGGGCAGCAGCGGCATGCTTCCCAATGCCCACGTCCCAGGGCCACCTGGCAGAGGCCGTGTGAGGGTCAGGGACAGAAAGGGAGGGGCATGGGCCACACCTTGGCCAGCAGCATGCATTAGGAGGGGCCTGCTGCTGACCTCACTCTAACTCAGCTGGCATCACACCTGAGTACGCCAAGATGCCGACCAGGGTCGGGGCCATGCCGCGGTACAGGCCCACCACACCCTCCTGCTGCAGGGTGAGCAGCAGCCGACCGCGTATGGAGCGGGGCGCAGCGCCATCGCAGCTGCTGCTGCCCACTGCCGCAGCAGCGCCAGCAGGGTTAGTGAGGCCCCTGCCGTGGGCTGTGGCCTCAGGTGCAGAGCCAGGTGGGAGGCTGGGGCTGGGGCTGGGCCAGGTCTGGCTGTTGCCTGGTGCTGGGTGGGTGCGGCTGGTGCTGAGGGCTGAAGAGGTCGGCCTGGGGTCTGGGGCCTGACTAGGCACTGCTGCTGGGGACCCAGCCGGCCTGCTTGTGCCGGTGCTGACCAAGGTGCTGCTCAAAGCCAAGGCTGGCTGGTAGGGGGACCCCGCAGGGAACCCGCCCAGGGAGGTGGGGCGGGCAGGTGCGCTTGGGGCAGAGTGAGGATGGGAGTGGCACGCGTTGGGGTTGGGGGGTGGGAGGGGGTGCCCGGGGGGGACAGCAGCAGGGCTAGTGTGGGGATGGGCACTGTGTGGGTTCCTAGGCCAGGGAGGGGTCGTGGGTCCTGCAGGGGCTGGTGGGGCAGTGGGTGCCACAGGTGTGGCCCAGGCTAGCTGGGTGCGCACCAGGTCCAGGGGGTAGGTCAGCACCACAGCAGTGGCCCCTGACGCTGAGCCTGCCAGGAGGTCCCATACCTAGTGCCAGGCGGGCAGGCAGGCAGCAAGGCAGGGGTGAGGGGGGTAGGGTGCGGGAAGGCAGGCAGCAGGGCAGGGGTGAGGGGGGCAGGGGGCAGGCAGGCAGGCAGACAGGCAGGCAGGCAGGGGGATGTAGTAGGTGATGGGCTAGTAGCTGGCAGGCCGGCAGGGGAGGCAGGCAAGCATGGCAGGGGTGAGGCCGGCAGGTAGGTAGGCAGGCAGGCAGACAAGCAGAGCTTAGGGGTCTGGCAGGCACCAGGAAGCAGGTGGGAGGCATTGTGCACGGTTACAACAAGAGTACCAGAGTTGCCTTGCGGAGGGTGATGAGGTGCTGCCCCTGCCCCCTACCCCTTCTTCCTGACCAATTGGGTACAGATCCTGGCGATGACCCTGACCTCCACCCCGCCAGCCACCTTCTGTCACTCCTACCAACACACCGGGTGCACTGACAGTGGAGTGGTGAGCGCCGGATGCACGACAGCGGTAGGCGCGTAGACCGTGGCGGCGACAGCGGCGGGGGACGCTACCACGGGCTGCTCGCTCGACGGGCCGGCCGCACCTCCTGCGTCACGAGTCGAATACATCCCAACGTCGGGGTAAGCAGATATAGCAGATCTTTGCATGGCATCTGGCCAAAGATGCGCTCCTGAACGAAAACCGCTGATACTGCCGTGTCACTCTTGCTGATTGCGCCCATCGCATCGACCGCGCCCTTGTGTTTGCACCTGCTGCCCTGACTGTCGCGGCCGGCGCTATCACGTGATCAACCAGGAGGCGGCGATAGTGCTCGTAGACGGCGAAATGGGTCGCGCTGTACGGTACGATACGGACAACCGACGCGTAGTTGCCCCTGAACGAGCAGAAGCAGCAGGGGCAGGAGAGACAATTGCAGCAGCAGGCGTAGCAGCAGCAGGAGTAGTGACGGCGGCGGTGATGGCAGCAGCAGGAGCGCTTAATGAGTAGAAGAACCTGGCACTTGCTGGGTTGTTATGGCTGGATGCAGCTAAGCAGTCACACCTGAACAGCCCGGCCCAGCCTTCCGTCCTCCACAGCAGGCGCAGCGTGCCCATCACACCCAGGTGCTCCATACGCCGTGTCTGTAACCACCACGCCATGCTTTGTGAGCCCACTATGGTGCCCGGGCCTGACAGCTAGGGATATAGAGCTCTGGTTGCCGAGGGGATGGTGTCAGGAGCCACACACCGCTGCCCAGCTGCAGCCATGCTATGCTTTGCCAATGCCATGTGATGCTAACATTTCTGCTGCTGCTGCTGATGATGGTGATGACGATGATAAGTGTGTCTGCTCAGCTGCAGCCAACTCCCCAACTTTTCACTTGTCAGAGTCAGGGACAGGATCAGGGTCAGGGCTAGATTCAGGGCCAGGGCCAGCGTCATGGTCAGGGTTAGCCTGTTCTACCCTATCCTGGCCTTGCAGCCTCAGCGGCTGGACCTGTGAGTGGGTGGCAGCTGTGGCTGGCCTTGTGCAACTGTAGCTGCAGCTGGGCCAGAGCAGCTTGGTGCAGCCAGGGGCGTCTACTTTGGAAGCAGGCACCTGGAACAAGATCTTGGTGCGCTCAAGCGGCGCCACGCAAGTCTTGGACACGGCCCCTGCTACCCCTCCGGCAATCAGCTCCTGTGGCACGGCAGCATCCTAATAACTTGGAGGGGCTGCAGCAGCCAGCACTTGCATCCTGCAGTAGAGGCTAAGCTGGCGTCCCTTCAAATGTGCCAGCACCTCCATACATCAGCAGGGCAAGGGCAAGTGTACCTGGTGTGCCTACGCAACTGACACACGCTACGCTCTGACAATGCTAACAATGCTGACAAACGCTCTGATGCGCGCTGTGTATTGCTACGCGCAGGCCAGTCTGTGCGCCTATCTCTCGTCAACTCGCACCCTGATGAATTTCGGCTGCTTCAACAATGTGTCACGGAGTTGAGAGCTGTGGCGGTTAGCCGCCAGGCCCTCGTGAGGGCTGTCCATTGTAGGGGCTCACATCCGAAACGGTTTCGTACAGTTTGCTAGGATGGTGTTCGTAGATTGGTAAGCGCACAGTGCACTGCGTGTGTAGGCTGTGAGTGCGTTGACTGGCTTGCATTGTGATTGCTGCGACGCCCATGCTGCTTAGCTCGTCAATGGGCTACGACAGCCGTATTGTGATGATGATTAATTTACCCCGTCATCAGCTTGCTTAGCCAACCTCCCACAACAGAGGTTTGGGTAACTTTGCAATGCACCATATAGATGAGGTGTGCAAGCAAAGGTGCACATAAGCTCTGTATAAGAGCTTGCAAGTGCAGGTGTTTATCACCAACTGGGCTCACAAACTGAGACTGTGCGATTGGGTGCTAGATGCTCCAAAATTTGTGAAAGTGTGTCTTCTCCCGTGCGCTCTTCACCGGAAATTGACTAGCCCTGATCCTGCGCAGTTGCTAGGTTGCTGCGTGTCTAGATCGGAACACCAGAACCGACCAAAGGATTCACCTCAAGAGCTCACCCTGAACTCTCCAAGCTCATTGACTCGCACCGCATTCGTCTGACCAGGATGGTGGCGCTCTCGCCCTCTGACCAAGCCATCCGGAAATTGGCTCTTGTCGATGTCCAGTTCGACGTAAACCAGGGACTGTGGCTAGATCGACTTGAAAGCGCTGTGCAGCATTTGTGGAGCCGCGTCGCGGTCGGCGGGTTCTGGTCGACGCTACCCGCCTCACGCGACGACCAGCTGGGCGCCCAGTCGCTGACGGACCCGGAGGTCCAGGGCGCATTGCGTGCCATGCACCCCGCGAGGACGGTGCAATGGTGCGCAATGCATGTGCTGGATGCGCCATCCTTGCGCTTCATGGAGGAGGTGGTGCGCGACTTGAGGGAGGCGCGCGGCATCGAGTGGGCCTTCCTGGAGCGCCGCATCGCCGGCAAGGATGCGCTGCAGACTAGCTGGCTTCAGGCGGCGGCGGCACTTCTGCGGGTTACTGCGCAGGGGCCTGCACATGGCGCTGCGGCAAAGAGGGTGCGGTTGATTGCGCACGCCTGCGCCCGAGTGCTGGTCGACGCCATTTCCGACGACGACACGACCAGAGCGAGGCGCTTGGCGGAGGAGGCCGGAGCCGCCCTGGCGTACAACAATATATCAAGCCCTACAGCCCTACAATATATCAAGCCCTACGTTTGAAAACCTGATGACGCATGCCTGCCTTTGTGAGCCCATTTTCTCATTCTCATTCTCACACACCTCACCCTGCTCAACACGTGTGATGACACCGCCATGCCCTTAGACGAGCCGGAGGTGCGGCGGGGATGTCGCGCGCTGCTGGAGGTGCTCAAGACTGGTCGAGACCCAGTGGCGCCCGTGGCTTCGGCCCAGGCCGCCCTTGCCGACCTTTCCCAGGTGGGTGAGCTACGGCGATTAGGGAGCTTTGGGAAAAGGCTACTGATATGCGCCTCGCTGTGCGCGTCGCACCGCAGGCTGCACAGTGGCGCAAGCGTCGCGGCCTAACCACGTTAGGCGACGATTGCCCTATGGACGCCGTCATTGACCGCTTGCGAACACGAACACGAACACGAGAGACGCGCATCCGCCGGTGACAATGTCGTCGCGCTAGAGGCGGAAGGCCGACAATACCGTACAACACGCTCAGCGTCCGACGTCTAACACATCGTCAGCACTACATCAGCATTACGCGTCGGTGAAGGCAGCGGCGCAGCACCCGTCGCGATCAGCCCTCGTTCGGCTGGCGGCAGCGGCGCAAAACGGGCGCCCTGATGAAACATTATCATACGTCACTATACAACATGGTATCAATAGCCATGGGTAAATAGGTATAAAATATCCCCTTCTGTCGCTGACGGCCTGCAGCTGGCCGGCTGCTGGGGATGCTAAACCGGTACTAGCGTGTACTGGTGTGCACTAGTGGCAGCAGCTTCACCAAGTCGCTCCATGGCAGCCTCATCTTCAGCCACATGTATCGCTTGCCTCTTGACGACCAACCCCTCCTCCACGACCCATTGCACTACGCTAAGAAGAACTTGGAGGATGATTTGCTTCCAAAATTTTGTCGTCTGCGGGCAGTGCGTAGGGTGCGTCAATCTATATTAGATCTATATTAGACGACCTAATATAATACGGGTCTAATACGCATAATATTAGACGGCAAGAGCAGGTTCCCACCGGGGTTCAAATCGCGGGGATCTCAGTAGGTTGTTCATTTGCGCCAAGCTGTGTGTTTCGCCTGTGAGGCTTGCTCAACCCCAAAACAACGGTTGTTGACATTGCACGTGCATCTGAAGGCCATGCTGGGCGATGGATGGGTGGGTGGCTGGATGGGTGGGTGGCAGTGATTATTTTCGTAGGTCAGGCCCAATGCTGACCAGTTGCGCTCTGCCGCAGCTGTCGTATTGTTACTATCGGGCTGTGAGGTCCCAGAGATCGCGGCGACAGTCCGCTGTGACAGTCCGCTGTGATGTCCGCTGTGACAGTCTTCATAAAGTTGTTAAAGTAGTTATAGTTGTCCTCATCAATGCGCCACTTGCCAACGAGTGCCGTATGTAGTGTGCATCGCAGCGGATGCTGCCTCTCAGTTTGAGTCAAATTTTTTACGCTGGCGCCCTCATTGTTCTCTGCACGCGGGCATCGCTTGCAGAATGCTTTGGCGATGCCCTCCACGAACTCAAAGTCCCAAGTTGCGGTGAACTTGCGAGCCTGGACTTTCAACATCACCACAGACGTGTCAGTATTCTTGCCATTGTACTTCTGTTATCTGGTTGCGGCCATCGCCGCTTGGCTGCCAATGCAGCTGCCGGCCTGCCTGCCGGCTGGAAGTGACAATGTGACGCGCTTGCAATTGCGACCAGTGCGCTAGGGTCGCACGGCTGCACTCACAGCGCCCAGGATCAAACATCGTCATCTAATACGCATATTAGATCTAATACCGGCCGGATTAGATCTAATATAATCTAATACCTAATATTAGGCGGGGGGAGCCGCGCCCTAGCAGTGCGGCGCCGCATGTCCCTCGCGTTATTCACTTCAATCGCATCCATCGCAGCTAGCAACACAAACGAGCGGAGCACAATTGAGCAGCGGCTCTAATTCTAAGTCGAGACATGTCCAACTCCAACTCCGGGCCAAACCGCATTGGAAACGGTCGGAGTTTAAGTCCAAAAAGTGCCGACTCCAACTCCAACTCCGGGGAAACGGGGCCTGAGTACGCCAGATATCTATTCGCCAGAACTGCGCGCGTGGGGAAGTATGGGGTCTCAAGGATAGGTACATGTCAGCACATCGCAAAAGAAGCTCATCGATGGGACCTACTTCGTACCGTGTCCGCTTGGTGCTGCTGAGGTGCTAGATTGATTGATGCAAGAATGCGAATGAAGCGCCTCCTAATCCTTAGCCTGTGTCCCGCAGCCTCCTGCTTGCATGTCTGGCTATCGGGGACATCGACGCTGCTCTCTGCAAGCTAGGTGTGTCAAGACGCCAGCGCCACTCGCACGGTGCTCTGCTCCGGCCTAACAGTTTCATCAGCTTTGCTGTGCAGCTATGCATGCGCAACAAGCTTGGACTTTCCTGGACAGAGCAGCATTCCTCCTCCTCTGGATACCTGCATTCTGGAATGTGCTGACTGCTGTTCTGCCCTTAGTAGGCAGAGGCCTGTATGAAAAGCACTCTCGGACAATACAGCGCAGTGCAGTGGCTCTGCATGTGGCCTGCAAGCTCTCTGAATCTGTGCTGCACCAACACATGGGAGTGCGATGGCTGTCGCCATCTCCTAAGGCCTCCTTGCTGAAGCATGCCCTGATGCTGGTGGTTTACCAGGTGAGGGTCATCATCAGCAGTCATGAGCAATGCCGATGGCAGTTCTTAGCCACTGTACATCATGCTAGCTCAACCCTCCATCATGCAATGGAAAGTGTCCTGCATGCTGCGGGCCGAGGGTGTTCCCTTCCTTAAAGAGCCATGTCCTTGTTGTATTTCTGTCTGATCAACTTGCCTGAAACCACGCTGGTACTTATTGCCCTGCCCTGCTCTGCCCTGCCCTGGCCCCTCCACACCTCAGATGTGGGCCTATGGGTAGGCCCCGTCTCTCCACAAGGGACCAGAGCCATGCAACCAGGTCCCTTGTGGCGAGACGGGGCCTACCCAGCCCAGGTTGTCAGAATTGACCTTGGGCTTTGACTTAGGCTGCTTGGGTTTGGGCTGTTTGGGCGCATCCTTCATCGTGCTTTGTAGTAGATGGTACTTTGCGATTGTATCCACTCAAAGGACAATACAGCACCTTGGCCCTCAACCTTGAGCCTTCATTGCAGTCGAACATATTAATTGTGAACCACTACAAAACAGTGTCTTTGTCTGTGTGGAGTTCCCATCGCATGGCATGCACATGGCCTATACATGGCATACACATGGTCACGGTCGCCTACCACCTACAGCATTGCCTGACCCGTTAGGGCTACACCGTAGAGTTGGCATGACAAAACATGCAGTGAGCGTAAGCTGATGACAGCTTCAAGTGGGGGGGGGCACACACTACTGTGCCACAGCAGGCTGCTGCTGCTGGGCTTTGGGTGGCTTGTCCCGCAGCCGCTTGTACCCCAAGCCAGGGTACTCCTTGCCCTTGGCTGGCAGCTTCCCCTGGTCTGGCCAGAAGCACAGCTCCAGCGGCCGCCACTTGCTCTCCCAAATGCGCTGCATGTTCAATGCTGCATTGCAGTCCCTGTCCAGCCACCTGCCTGGCTGCGGTGCAGGCTTGGCTTTGGCTGCTTTGCCCTTGCCCTTTGTGGGCTCAGCTGCCCCTGGCTCAGCCTTGGTGCGCTTGCTGCGCTTGGCTAGCTGGGGAGTGCTGGGCCCAGGCTCTGAGGCTGCTGCCTGTGAGGCTTCCTTGCTGCTGCGTGGGGCCTGTGGGGGCTTGCGGGGGGCCACCACAGGGCACCACATCATGCCCCGCACTGGCTGGTCACGCTGCTGGCTCCAGGCTGGGCGCACTAGGCGGTGTTCCACCTGGCCTGCTGGGGGCTTCCAGTTTGCAGGCCTGGTGGCCCTGAGCTTGTTCAGCTGCCTCTCACATGGCTGCTGGCCATTCACCGCTGAGCTGACCCGGCTGGTGCGGTGCTCATCTACAAGCATGACCCTGCCCCACCGCTGGTCTGTCCCCCTGAGCCTGCACACCACCTTGCAGCAGGCACGCAACACCGCATCCGCACCCCAGCCTCCCCTGGTGCCAATGCCAGCTGCTCCAAAGAAGACCACCAGCTGCTTGGCATGATTGTGGCGCTCCATGGACAGCTCAGCCATCTTCTCTTCCAACTGCAGCCATGCACACAAGAGGCTCACACATGGTGGCTGACATGGTGGCACCAGGTTAGGCATGGCACAGTCAACTACCTTTTCATATCATGCCCAACCCACCACCTCCCAGTCCATTCCTGACAGTGTGGTCCTGCCAGTGTTGTGAATGATGGAGCAGGTTGCAGCAGGTTGCAAAGGACAATACAGCGCAGCGCAGTGCAGTGGCTTGTCATGTACACCTCCCAGGTCCAGACATGGAATGTTGCTCTAACCCTATCCGTGTGTGACATGTGTGATGCAGGAACCCTTATATGCGTTTGTCCCGATGCTGGCTATGTCTATTACAGCCTACCAGCTCGTGTCTCTAGCCTCGCCAGCCTTAGGTCGCGCGCAGCCAGCTGGGCTCCCAGCCTCAGGGGTGCAGCCTGCATCGCTGCCTGGGCCTTGGGCGTTTGGCTTGTTCAGCACTGAGCTGGGCGAGTTCCATTGTCTGGTGCTGCTGATTGCCTTGGCTGTACAGAGGTGAGTTGTTGCCCAACTTCCTGTCAGAGTTGGAGCGCAGTCGGATGATCTTGTCGACCAGCAGGGTGTTACGTTCCCGTGCACATGGCATGGGCGCCTACCACCTTTTATTGTCTGACCCGTGTGACAAGGCTATAACATAGAGTTGGCATGCCATGCATGCACCAACTGTCAGCTGATGACAGCTCAAGATACGGGGCATGCTGCTGTTGGGCCTTGGGTGGGCGGTCTCGCTCAGCAGTACAGCTTAGCAGTACAGCTAAGCGACTCACAGGTGATGATCAGCAGCAGGGGCAGTGCAAAGTCTGCTGCCAACTCTGCTTCCTGCTTCTAACAGGATGCCAGCGCTTGCACTGGCCCAATGACCTGCAGGCTCTACAACTGGTTGCTCGGGGCCCCACAGGAGCTGGCCCACCTCCCAGTCCCTCAGCCCCTGCCCCTGCGCAAGCCAACCTCACAGCCACCGGCCTCTGCACCCACTAGCTCCACTCACGCGCAGCAGGCCGTGCTGAACCAGGTGTTCATCGACTGCATCGCAGCGGCGCGCATGCAGCCAGACACCATGGACGGCAATAAGAAGACAGGCACTAACAAGAAGTTCGGCCTGTTCTTCACCGCAGTGAGCTTGAGGAGGGTGGCATTGTGGCAGGGGCCTTGGGCCTGGGTATGGGGTCGGGTCGGCTGGAGTCGATTCTAGGGACGGACTGTGGCAACGGAAGGAACCCTCTCCCTCAGCTGTGTCTGTACCGACCTGCACACGAGCTGGGCCACTTAAGTATTCAGGGGCGACAGGGCTGCATGCATGTGCGCACACACACACACACTTGTACATGCGGAGCACACCTTCCTTTTGCTCGCCTCGCCTGGCCACCCTCCTCTAGCCCGCAGCCAAGTAGGCCAGCAAGCCAGGAGCCCAGGCAATGGCTCACTGGCGTTGGTAGGCAGGAAAGGGCAGCCCGGCGGCTGCGCTGCTGGCAGGTGAACCTGTGGCTGACTGTGTGGCTAGGTGGTGATGTGTCATGTGGGTAGGGGTGTGGAGGTTGTAGGTTGTGGGCGAGCCAGCCTATCAGTGGTGTGAGGATGGTGTGAGGATGCACCTTTGCCAACATCCAGGTGCACACCCGCACCACCCGCGCAGGTGCCCAAGACAAATGTGCCGGACTACAACAACTTCGTGAAGCCTGGGAATGAGATGTGGCTTGACAGGATCAAGGCCAAAATAAGGAGCAACAAGTAGGTGGGCAGCATACATTCTGCAGCACCTGCGCCATGCACCATGCATGTAGCACCATGCACCTGCATGCACCAGCTGTCACTGGAGCCCACTGCTCACGAGCGGCTAGTGCCTCTTGGAAGCAACTCCATCCCTTCTTCTTTTTTGCATGTCAGGGTCATGGTCACACCACGTGTCACTCTCAGGTGCAATGAGGTGTCTATCGCGTTTCCTTCTTCTTCTTTGAGCTATGAATCATGCATCAGGGCGCAACTGGTGTTTATGTTAATGTTTACCACTGGTGTTTATGTCACAATACACATAAGTGTGGGGCCGCTGTAGGTATCCGTCACGCCAGGCTTTCATGGCTGACATCGTAGCCATTCACACGAATGCCGTGGCGTACAACAGCCCCTTCAAGGGAAAGGCAGCGTACTTTCCTGCCATCGGCCTGGCAAAAGAGCTCGTTGACACCTGCGCGGCGTTCCTGGAGTCACAGGCCGCTGAGCTGCAAGCCGCGGAATCCGCCATCCAGGTCAGTGCAGCACTGGAAAGCTGGAGGAAGCTGGCCACGCCATGGGGTCAGCACCCCGACACTGAGGACCTTGCCCCGCTGTGAAGCCTGCACCTTGCGTCACAGAAGAAGTCATTGCATACGCCGCCAGCAGCATGACACACATGAGGTACAGGAGATTGGCGCTGGCCAGACTGTCATGGACTCACATGGCACCCCTGGCGTCATGGCATGTAGCCCTGCCCAGCCATAGTCCAACTTTCCCTCACTCACTCGCACCACCCGCCACAATGCTGCCATGTTGCCTGCCTCGTCCCCACCCTTGCACATCAGCCAGCGCCGGCGGCCCACCACACCCCACATCGAAGCACTGCCGCACGGCCGCGTGCTGCTGTCGAGGTTCGAATGCCAGGCGGTGGCTGTACTGCTGTGCGTGCGTGTGCAGGCAGCTCGGCAGACTGTGGCAGAACCTGCTGCGGCCCAGCCGGTGCCTATTGTGAAGGACGATAAGCAAGGTTGGGTTGAGTGCAGCTTGTGTGAGAGGTGGCGTCAGGTGCCGTTGTCGGTGGCCGATGAAGTGGCAGCAAGCGATGCGGACTGGTACTGTAGCATGCGCCCTGGCACCACATGCGATACGCCACCAGACGAAGGCGACTAGCGGTTGGGCTCTCCAAGCTGTGACTTTGTCCCACCTAGCTTTGGAGGGTGTGGAAGTTGTGAGACACTGAGTGTACGGCTTGTAATGCTCGACTGGCAGCTGCCGGGTGACAGCGCCCTGCCTCACCTGTGGAATGGGGCCTAGGCTCCCTGGTGCCAGGGCCTCCCTTGGTTGCATCCAGCCGCTGGGCCTCCAGCATGGGAGGTGGACCACTGTTTGCTGCACCCACCCTGGAGCAAGCGGCATGACGACCAGCATGACGAGGCATCAGCGCTACCAAGGCTGGGGCCAGAGTATGAGGACCTACTGCTTCCATAAGTAGGCCAGCGACTGCCTGAGACTGCTGATCGGGTCCGGGTTTTGTTTATGCGGAGGCAAGGGAAGGGGGAGGGGACGCCTCCTGCACAGAGCTGAAGGTTTAGCAAGTGTTCAGCCATCATGGCGTGCGCTACATCTGGCAGAGTACAGTGTCCTGGCTGTGGTGCTCCCCTCCGCAGCCACCAGGCATGTTTTATAGGGCGGTTCCCCCCCCTAGGTAATATTAACAATAGCTATAATAGCCAGCCAACCATATTAGCTAATATTAGCTCCCGATTTTTGTCGCGCCTTCCTTTGGCGTTTTTCATGGAGCGTTTGCCAAAACTCAGCACCTCACGTCCCTTGCTTTAGCTTGTAAGATTGCAGTAACAAGTTTCCACAGTGGTACGGAAGACCATTTCGTGACAAGTAGGAAAGGTGCCCTCGGATTTGGCAGGTCTTGAATCAGAGCCTCCCAACTCTCTTGAAAAGAGGGTGTGTCCTTTACACGAGGTATTTCTCGCTCAGGCCTCGCACACGTCTCGGCACCGGGACATGCATGACAAGGTTGTGTAAAAGCCATTAACAGAGTTGGGAGGGTCTGATCTTGAACACCATACCTCTTGATATACAGACGCTTGGTCTGTCGTCTAAACGAATATGAGGCCACTTGAGCTAATATGAGCCAGTGTGGTGCTCCCCTCCGCAGCCACCAGGCATGTTTTAGCAGCCGCACATGAATGCCTACAGCACAAAAAAGAGCCGAAGGGGAGACCGGCGACCCAGCACCCAGTTCGGATGAGGAGCAACAGCAACACATTAGCGGCAAGCGGATAGACGACGCTCAGCTTGACGATGGCCTGAGGGACAGAAGCATTCGGAACGCAGCTGAAGCACTACGTGGTGGGTTGTGCTGGAATCGCAATCCATGTGCTGACAGCTGACCGCATTGACCTCACCATCTGCAGCGATGTTGCGAGAGAAATGCGATGACCAGGACATTGTATATAGCGCGACTCTAGACGTCTAGACGTCGTGAAGCTTCATGGACTCATTAAGAGGCTTAGATGCAAGCCACACCCTACACCAGCAGAAGAGCAGGAGCTGGACCAGCTGGAAACAGGGCCTGGATCAGCCCATCTCGTGGGTGTATGCTAGCCTGCTGCCATACACAGCTAGTTTGTTTCATATGCATACACAGCCATACACAACCATATGCATATGCATACACAGCCATATCCAGATGCATACACAACCATACACAACCATATGCATGCACAGCCATACACAGCCATATCCATATGCATACACAGCCATACACACTGGGCTGCCCCCTGCCACCTCCCCCAAGGCCCTGGCAGCTGCTGGCAGGGGGGCAGCCTGGTCAACTACCACCTCCCCCCAGGCCCTGACACCTGCTGGCAGGGGGGCAGGCTGGTCACCTACCACCTCCCCCCACGCCTTGGCAGCTGCTGGCAAGGGGGCAGCCTGGTCAACTACCACCTCCCCCCAAGCCTTGGCAGCTGCTGGGACGGGGGCAGCCTGGTCACCTACCACCTCCCCCCAAGCCCTAGCAGCTGCTGGCAGGGGGGCAGCGAAACGAGTATGCTTTCTGTTTTGTGCGCGGGTGCAACGTGTGACAGCTCTATGCCTGCGCTTAGAGCGAGCTGCTACAAGCTCTTGAGTTTTGTTCACGGTCAAGGATGTAAGGTTCACGGGTAGGTCCACGTTTCACGGGTCCACGTTTCACGGGTAGGTCCACGTTTTAACGACCCACATCGCAACATACTCGGCTCGAAACAAGCTTCGTGTGTAATCACTAAAGATGACATGTGACCAGACGGCCACATGTCTTTTCACACTGACTAGGTCCCACCCACACCGCTCGGACCATGGGTCATGGGGTGACCTCGACTGGGCCGGACCCCGATCCGAGTGGCCTTGGCGCGCTTACCGAGCTGCCATCGCCGTTGCCCCGCGCTGGCGCACCTAGTCATGTGGGCGAAAAGGCCTGTGACCGTCTGGGCCGTCAGGGCCGACTGACAGCTGGTGGTTGGTGGTTGGAGCCAAGCAACGTTCCTTGGTGTTCCTTAGTGATTAACTTGTTTCGAATCGAGTGTTGCGATGTGGGTCGTGCGATGTGCGACGTGGACCTAAACTGTAACCCCGACCGTGAACAAAACTCAGGCCGTGCAGCAAAACCGTGCAGCAGCTCGTTCTAAGCGCACGCATAGAGCTGTCACCCGTTGCACCCACGCATAGAGCAGAAAGCATACTCGTTTCTAGAGGTGCAAACAGTGCGTCAAGTGCCCCAAGTCTAGGAGGACAAGTCCACAACCCCGTGACATTCAGCCCCAAGCACCAAGGCATAGATTGTTCAGTCATACATGTACAGTTGCTTGCTGCACAGTGTATGTGGATGCGCAGCTCCTGCATAGCACTTATACAGTGGTGCTGGTGCATGTTACCTGGTGGTGGGGCATGTGCTCCTGGCATGTGGTGGTGGTGGTGGGGCAGGTGCTCTTGGCATGTGGTAGTGATGGTGGTGGTGGGGCAGGTGCTCTTGGCATGTGATAGTGATGGTGGTGGGGCAGGTGCTCCTAGCATATGGTGGTGGTGGGGGGGGGGCAGGTGCTCTTGGCATGTGGTAGTGATGGTGGTGGTGGGGCAGGTGCTCTTGGCATGTGGTAGTGATGGTGGTGGTGGGGCAGGTGCTCCTAGCATATGGTGGTGGTGGGGGGGGGGCAGGTGCTCTTGGCATGTGGTAGTGATGGTGGTGGGCCAGGTGCTCCTAGCATATGGTGGTGGGGGGGGGGGCAGGTGCTGCTGGCATGTGGTGGTGGTGGTGGTGTGGCAGATGCTCCTAGCATGTGGTGGTGGGGGGGGGAGGTGCTCTTGGCATGTGGTAAGGATGGTGGGGGGGGGGGGGATGCACCTGGCATGTGGTGATGCTGGTGGTGGGGCAGAAGCTCCTGGCATGTGGTGGGGGTGTTCCTGGCATGTGTCGGGGGGGGGGGGGGGGGGGGCAGGTACTCCTGGCATGTGTTGTGTGTGGGGGGGGGCATGTTCTCCTGGCATGTGGTGGTGGTGGTGGTGGTGCACCATTAAATGGATGGATTAGACGAGGAAGAGGAGCTTTTGTTTACAACTTTTGTTCACAGCGAAGCAAGAGCATGAACAAAGGCTAGGCCACTCAGTTCTATTTCTTGCTAGCCACACGTGTGGCCTTGCGGACCCTGCCTTGCACATCATTAATCTGCTGTGCAGCCTGCTTGTAGAGGTCCTTGGTGGCCTTGGGTAGCTGGCCCCATGCAGCCATGGACTGCTACATGGCATGCTTTTTGTGGGCTTGTTACAGTTCAACTTTAGACCTGGTATGCATGAGCTTTGAATGCGCTTGCATGTCTTTTAGCCTTGCATGCGTGAGATGTGACTTTCGGTTTACTTAAGCTGAGTAGGGCGTGCCGGGTCTTAAGACCTGCCTGATGTTTTGGGTCCTAAAGGTCTTAAGACCGGTACTAGAGGTATTAAGACCTTAAGATGGCACTTATGCGAGAGGTTCCTAGATCAAATCCTCTCAGGGTTGGGTATGTTCACCTTCGGAGTGATAGAATGAAGGAACAAGTACAGGATCGCTAGTCGATTGGGCCAGTCTATCGGGGTTACAGGGGTAGTAGTTGACAACAGTGTCAGAACCCGCAACGGAGGCTGGTGCAACATGGAACACAAAATTTTACTGATGGTTTGCGGCCGAGTGTGAGGGAGTGAGGGAGTTTGCGGCTTGACGTTGTGGCGCCCGTTCTATGTAGCATCGGCATCAGCGCGCTGCGCTGAGCAGGATGGGCGTCACAGCTCAGATCGGGGCCGAGTTTGCGGCCTGGTCACTCGCTGACTGTGAGAGCAGCCTTAGAGCAAGGTTGGGACTGCGGCTTTGGTACATGGGCACTGTAAGCATCATCACACTGTAAGCCTCATTTCGGGCGCTCCGGCGTGGTCGCGATGTTCCCGATGGGTTGCCCTGGTGCACAATGGCACATCGACACTCAGACAATTACATCCGGCATAGGCCACTGCACTCTACTCATAGGAACTCATTAGTACTTTTGGGTCCAGCGAGCTTCGGCTGGAGGATGAGTGTCTTCGGTGTCGGGCGGTGTAGGACTGACAGGCGTAGCCATAGCGCTGGTGGCGCTGATGTGTGCCACCGGTGGGCCGGTGAGGTCTTAAGACCCCGTTCAAAATCCTCAGGGTCTTAAGACCCGGGTCCTAATAGGACCTGGCCGGGAACGCCCTAAAGCTGAGGCTAGGGATTGGTTCGCGGAGGATGGCCTTCACACAGACTACTTGGGATCACTAATTAGAGAGCTGAGAAGAAGAAGAAGAAGACTACTCCGGCGTGGAAGCCGGCGTGCATTAAGGAAGGAGCTTCCGCCTGGGGCGCGGCCTGCTCCCACCACCTACCCTGGGTGATGGAGAGACCCTACCTAGCCCCAATCCCCTTTCCCTGCTCTGAGTCTGTAGCTCGTTTTGGCGATGCTATGTGAGCTCATCACCGCGTGCCGGGTGAGCTTGTTGAGTAGTTTGATGGTGTTAGTGTGTGTTACACCCAACTCCCTCATATGTTGCTTAGTGTGTGTTTCGTAGGTAATGCCGCCTATGCCGAGTAGGATAGGTCGGATAGTAACGGTGTTGCCAGCTTCCCGTATGGCCGTGGCGAGGGTCTCGTGTTGTGTGCTGGCTTTTTCTAGTTGTTCGGTCCATCGAGAGTCGGCACAGTATTTAATCTCCAATATAGTGACGTGCTTGTTGGGCTCGTTATTATTCTGTTTTCTTTTGTTGCTGCTGCTGACCATGATGATATCAGGGCGGGTTGTCGTATTGTGTGTTGCTGGCAGGCCTATGGCTGCAAGGGTGTCGCTTAAGGTGGTGTTAGGGAGATCCATGTCATTTTGCTCGCCGCGTGCGTGGCTGCCGATGTCAGTGTACGTAATGCACCCTCCTTGCGAGCCTTTACTGATCGCTTTTGTGATGAGGCGTCCCGCCCCGTTGTGCCGTTCTTGTACTAAAGCTGCAGTGCGGGTGCATCCCGAGAGAAGGTGGGTAGCACTGTCGGCCTCGCCGCAGAGCGGGCACCGATCGTCCGCGGCCTTCCCCCAACGCATCGCCAATTTCTGGTTGTAGAGCCCGCCAGTGCGGTAGAGCAGTGCCGTTCTTTGGGCAGCGGTCGGGATGCCCGGGTCGAGCATTACTCGTTCACATGACCCTTTGGCTGCGACCCTGGCGATGTCTTGGGACATCTGGTAGTAGATGCTATCTTGGTTTGCGAGTCCCAGTTTGTGCTTGGCGCGCATATGTGTGCGTACGCTGTGTCTGCAGTCCGGTAGCGGTATGGTGGTGCCAGTTTCGGTGGTTGCGCTCAGCCAGGTCTGTTGTTCGGTGTGCTCGTGCGGGGCTTGAGTGTGGGCCTGCTCCGGGTACATAGCCGCGTGTTTGGCCAGGGCGTCTGCCGCTTCATTTCCGATGATGCCGGAGTGTGCCCGGACTTTTCGCAGGTGTATAGTGTCTCGGCTGTTCATGATCAGGGTGGAGATGTCGGCCAATATGTCCCTGTGATGATGTGTGCGGAGCGACATTGGGTTGGCTAGTGCTCTCCGTATTTGGTATATGGAGCAGAGGCTGTCAGTGGCGATATGGGTTGCTCCCGATTTGATGGCCGCGTGGATAGCTGCGAGCTCTGCTCTGTTTATGGTGCTGTGGTCGGGTAGGGCAATGGTGAGCCGCTCGTCATTCTCCGGTGTGTACACTCCCGCTCCCACTTTCCGCGACGGGGCGCGATCCGTTCCTTGCATGCAGCTGCCATCTGTGTACGTGACAGTCCTCCAGTTGGGGATGACCATACTTGACGTTGTGTAGAACGGGGGTGCGATCTGGTTGGGTTGGCGCATGTGCCCCGTGGCGGGGAGCTCGCGGTCTGCAGGGAGGTGCATGTGCTTGTAGTGCCCGCTGGGCAGTTGGGTGGGCTGGACGTGTTTCGAGGGTTGGTTGTGTTTAGGGTGCCGTTCGGGTCTGGGGTGTAGCGCCGTGGCTGTGTTGGCCAGCCAGCCCTGTGGATTCCCTTTTGTGGCGAGTTGTTGCCCCTCCTTGTTCCAAACGATGTAGGTGAGCAGCGTGGCGTGTTTGCATGACTTGTTAGCTGCCTTTGGTTTGTCAAGGGGGATGGTGGCCAGGTGCTGGCAGTATTCCGGGTAGCTTTTGAGCATGGCTATGTGTTTAGGATATGAGATGCCCTTCTTCCCTGGGATGAGCAGGATAGTGGCCGTGGCCTCCTCCATTGTGGCAGAGTGTATTGCATGTTTGATGCATTTTAGGGCCAGGGCATCCTCAGCTGGGACGTTCCATGTGGAGAGCCCTGTGTGTCTCACGAGGAGGCAGTTGTGGTGTGCCCCATAGGCTGTGTCGTTGATGTCTGGGCTCCAGTAGGTAGTGGTCTCAGCCCTGACCGTGAGTGGATTGGCCCATCTCTGGACGGTGCTGGGAAAGTACTGTGTGTTGTAGAGGGTGGTGATGGCCTTGTTTTGTGCTGCTAGGAGTGGTTGGGGGGTGCTTTGTGTATTATTTCTACGTAGGAGAGCTGCTACACTCGCGCCGATTAAGGCCGGAAGTCGCCTACGTCATTTCTTCCCGGGAGGCGTACTGCAGATAGCCCCAGGAAAGGCCGACTCATCGCCGTTGTAATCATTGAAAAACTCCAAGTTGCTGCGATGTTATAACTATTTGAAAAATCGCCCGACCCTGTACCGGGTCCTACCGACCCTGTACAGGGTCCTGTGCCACAGGGTTCTGCCGCACGGCTACAGGGTCCTGCGACATTTGATTACAGGGTTCTGCCGCACGGCTACAGGGTCCTGCGACACATTCTCACAGGGTTCTACCGCACGCCTACAGGGTCCTACGACGCACGTCTACAGGGTCCTGCCGCACGCCTACAGGGTCCTGCTACATTAGGCTACAGGGTTCTGCCGCACGCCAACAGGGTCCTGCGACGTTTGGCTACAGGGTCCTGCCGCACGCCTACAGGGTCCTGCGACGTTTGTCTACAGGGTCCTGGCGCACGCCTACAGGGTCCTGCTACATTAGGCTACAGGGTTCTGCCGCACGGCTACAGGGTCCTACGACACACGTATACAGGGTTCTGCCGCACGGCTACAGGGTTCTGCGACACATTCTTACAGGGTTGTGCCGCACGGCTACAGGGTCCTGCCACATATTCTCACAGGGTCCTGCCGCACGGCTACAGGGTCCTACCACATATTCTCACAGGGTCCCGCCGCACGGCTACAGGGTCCTACGACACATGTCCACAGGGTCCTGCCGCACGGCTACAGGGTTCTGCCACAACGTATGCAACGACGCCCGAACACCTCGCAACACCACAACAAACGGCATGTATTGCTGGTGCTAAGCACATGCATTGATGGAAGGTAACAACACCACACAACAACACCACACAACATCACTACAACAACAACACAACGACTCATGCATTGCTCACCACATATGTCATGTGCACAACCACAAGGACTGGCTGCACCTCATTGCTATGGGCTAACACCTTATCACGGGACTGCTAAGCACTTTGCCTTGCTGCCTATGCCCCATGGCACCAAATCAGGCTGGGCTAGGCTAGGCTGGGCTAGCCTGGGGTAGGCTAGGCTAGGGTAGTTTAGGGTAGGCTAGCCTAGGCAAGGCTAGCCTGGGGTAGGCTAGGCTAGGCTAGGCTGGGGTATGCTAGGCTAGGCTAGGCTGGGCTAGGCTAGGCTAGGCTTGGCTCCAGGTTGCCCACTCCAGGTTGCCCGCTCCAGGCTGCCCGCTTCAGGCTGCCCGCTCTAGGCTGCCCGCTCTAGGCTGCCCGCTCCAGGCTGCCCACTCCACTTGGCACCACTTGGCCAGGACCCTGTGGTGAGGGACCAGGACCCTGTGGTGCCAGGACCCTGTGGTGTGGTACCAGGACCCTGTTGGCCAGGACCCTGTGGTGTGGTGCCAGGACCCTGTGGTATCAGGACCCTGTGGTGTGGTACCAGGACCCTGTTGGCCAGGACCCTGTGGTGTGGTGCCAGGACCCTGTGGTGAGGGACCAGGACCCTGTGGTGTGGTGCGGCAGAACCCTGTAGCCAAACGTCGCAGGACCCTGTAGCCGTGCGGCAGAACCCTGTAGCCAAACGTCGCAGGACCCTGTAGGCGTGCGGCAGAACCCTGTAGCCAAACGTCGTAGGACCCTGTAGGCGTGCGCCAGGACCCTGTAGCCAAACGTCGCAGGACCCTGTAGCCGTGCGGCAGAACCCTGTAGCCAAACGTCGCAGGACCCTGTAGACCTGTGTCGCAGGACCTTGTAGGCGTGCGGCAGGACCCTGTAGACCTGTGTCGCAGGACCCTGTAGGCGTGCGGCAGGACCCTGTAGACGTGTGTCGTGAGACCCTGTAGGCGTGCGGCAGGACCCTGTAGACCTCTGTCGTAGGACCCTGTAGCCGTGCGACAGAATCCTGTGACCTATGACTTTGTGGTGTGGTATCAGGACCCTGTGGTGAGGTGCCAGGACCCTGTGGTGCCAGGACCCTGTGGTGTGGTGCCAGGACCCTGTGTGCCAGGACCCTGTGGTGAGGGACCAGGACCCTGTGGTTCCAGGACCCTGTCATGTGGTACCAGGACCCTGTTGGCCAGGACCCTGTGGTGTGGTGCCAGGACCCTGTGGTGAGGTGCCAGGACCCTGTGGTGCCAGGACCCTGTGGTGAGGTGCCAGGACCCTGTGGGCCAGGACCCTGTGGTGAGGTGCCATGACCCTGTGGTGAGGTACCAGGACCCTGTGGTGCCAGAACCCTGTGGTGTGGTGCCAGGACCCTGTGTGCCAGAACCCTGTGGTCAGGTGCCAGGACCCTGTAGGTGTGCAACAGGACCCTGTGGTGAGGTACCAGGACCCTGTGGTGCCAGAACCCTGTGGTGAGGGGCCAGGACCCTGTGAGCCAGAACCCTGTGGTGTGGTGCCAGGACCCTGTGTGGAAAGGCACTCATCGTAGGACCCTGTACAGGGTCCTGGCACACATGGTCGAAAGCATCCAAACGGGGTCAACAGGACCAACCACAAGCTATGTAGGAATCCTAACATGGTTCTATCACATAGGGATGCAAGGAATGATTAAAACATCTACACTCATCAGGTACACAGGACCCTGCACCGGGTCCTACGACCATGGTGACGCTAGGAACCGGTACAGGGTCCTAGGACACGGGCCATAGCTCATCACTGGCTTGGACGTTTTGCATGCCACCTACTAGGTTGGGCAGCTGTAACCACCCTTTACAACCTCTCATACTCACATTTCATGAAAAGTCACTTTGGTCACACGGTGCCAACTCCCTTAGCCAAAATCAGGGTCACAGCCCCACACCTGGCCCAGCAACTCGACACCGAGTGAGAATTACACTTTGGCCCAAGAGAGTCTTGTCATCCCCTAGGTCACAGCAGCCCACATACCAAGTTTCAGACCTCAACTCTCAGGTTTTTCAAGCCAGCCAGGCCTTAATTTGCACGAGTGTAGCTCCATGGCTGGGTCCCGTGGGTGTGGTGTGTGCTGCAGCCATGTGGTTAGATTTTGGTAATTGGTCTTGTTGATCAGGCCCACTGTGCGCCCCGCCTCATCATGGGCTACTACGTGTTCAATGAGGCTGTGTTGGGGCAGATTGGGTCCTTGGCTCCCTCCACCCATAGCTTGGGTGGTGATGTGGGAGTGATTCTGGAGTGTGATTTCGCACCTTCCCGTCCCGACGATGTCTGTTTGCGGGTTAACCGGTGAGGTGTGGAATGTGGCTCTGGAGTGCAGGTCGGTGCAGCGGGGTATCAAGGTGTGGGGGTCGGGCAGACCCTGCCGGGTATGCTCTGGGAGGGCCGCGTCAAGTGGTCGGCGTCTCGCCTCTTGTCTCTTACTATTGTCCGCGTCGTACTCATTCTTCTTATCGGTGTAGTCGATGTGTGCTATAATAAGCGACTTAGGTTCGGTTGTGGGGTGCCAGTGGGCCTTTATTAGGTCCGTCTCCACTGACTTTCGCATGGCGGTTTTGAGGTCATCTTCGCCGTGTGCGCAGACTGGGCAGAGCCAGTGGTCGCCCCTCGCTTGCCCCGCTAGGCCTGTCTTGGCGAGGCAGGCCGGGTGGTAGGCTCTCATGCAGTTGTTGCACATGGGGCTGTCCTCTTTGGGTTCCCAGCATAGTTCGCATGTGCAAACATGTTCTGCCTCTGCTCTGCAGACGGCTTCTGTGTGGGCGGGCGTGTAGCCTTCCTTCTTGTACATTTGGAGAGCCCATTTCTCTATGATGGTGGGCCTCCAGTGGACGTTGTAATAGCTTTCTTGGTTGTTGCCGTTCCAGTGCCATCCGTCAATGGCAGTGATGGACTCTTGGTGGTCATACATGGCTCCTAGAATGATCCCTAGCTGCTCGTCTTTGTGTTGGCGTGCAGTATCGGCTTTCCATGTACTGAGATTGGCCAGGGTCATGATGGGTATGTGTGTCACTACGTCAGGGATTGTCTGGGTGTGCCGATCGTCAGCTTCTGTGTGTCTGTCTTCCGCTGGTCTCTTGCTGCCGATCTTGTGCTGCGGCGTGGGCTGTTTCTCGGTCGGTGGCTTGGGGGCATTGTTTGTGAGTTTGGGTCTCGCGGTCACCGTTATGGGGTTCGGTGTGGTCGGTTGTGTGTCTTTTGCGAGTGGCTTGGCTGTCATGTATGCTCGGATGTCCGTGTAGCGGGGCCCGGTGTCGGAGTGTGCGGCAGTGTGAGGAGTGAGCTCTGTGAGTCCTGCGGCCCAGGCTCGGATCTGCCGCTGGTCTGCTGGTAGGGTAAGCGTAGTATCCCGTCTCCCCATAATTGTCTTGGCTTCCGTCGCGGTTGGGCAGTGGTCCATGGTCGCCATGGCCGTAAGCCTGTTTAGGGCGATTATGTGCTTTTGTTTCACCTTAGTGCCGAAGCGTTTCCTAAGGCTATCCCCTGACATGATGTGTATGTTATCCTGGCAGATGAGCTCCGAAGGGTGTGCCAGTCCTAGGCTCTTGAGGCATGTAATGCATGCGCTGACTATGTCCCGTGGTAGCGGGCTAGCGCTCTGTGTTATGAGTTGCCCAAGTGTTTTAGTCTCCTTGGGGTAGAGGGGTGCCCCTTCGTGTGTGGCGAAGAGGTTTGCTGTGGTGGTATGCAGGAGTTGTCTGGCCCGCAGGGTGTGTTGCAATAGGTTGGGAATTCGGTGTCCATGTTTAGCGGCCTGAGCGTAGAGCCAGGTGATCTGTTTGTGGAGCATGCACCTCGATATGTGTGCGTATGTGTTGTCCGCGGACTGGAGACTGTAGACGAGGGCTGTGGTGTTCCTGGCATGGTACTCTTGGGCTGTTGAGCTGATGCCAAGGCCAAGCTTGTCTATGTCGTCCCGGATGACGGCATTGGGTGTGCCCAGTGGGAGGTTGAGCTTGTGCTTGACGCATTGGTTGACTGCCCTGTCAAAGAGGTCTAGGTCCCCCGGGGTGCATGGTACCACGCAGAAGCTATAGGCCAGGCTGGGGATAATCGCTGTTTTGATAATGTGGATGGCTTGTCTAGCGCTGGCGAAGGAGCGCCGCAGTCTTTCCAGTTTCTGCCTTAGCTGTGTTATCATGGCCGTGTGTTGTGGCTTCCAGTTGAGTGTCATGGTGAGCATGACTCCTAGGTAGGTAAAGGGTGCTGTCGGGCGGAGGAAGGTGACCGGTTTTCCTTGTAGGCGCAGGTCTTGCATTTGCTTGCGGGCCTCCTTCTCCGCGTCTGCCTGGGTGCTGCATCGGCCAGATTGATGCGCTTTGTGTAGCGCCGCTGTGGCGAGGGTTTTGCTGTGTGATATGATAAGGTGGCCCCAGTCCGAGTAGGCTGTGAGCTTGTCCGCCTGGACGCGTGTATTGCTAATTGAGTTACAGAGGATGGCGACATCGTCCGCGTAATCGATGCTCCCTATTGTGTATCTGTTGTCACTGTCGTTTTCCACTGACTGGAATTTGTACCCCCGCGCCCCTACTTGGAGCCAGCGCAATAGGGGTTCGATGTAGATGAGGAACAGGAAGGGTGAGAGTGAGTCGCCCTGGATGGTGCCCCGGTCTACGGGTACCGGGTCCGTAGGGCCGTACGGGGTTTTGAAGCGCGTTGTAGCGCCCGTGTACAGGTCCTTCACCGCGTCTGTGGCGTCGGTGGGGAAGCCAAGGTCGTGCATGATCCATAGCAGTTTGTCTTGGCATGTGGTGTTAAATGCACTTGTGAAGTCGACCATGAGGGCATAGATGTCTGCTTTAGCAAGTTTAGCGTCTTCAAGGGCCATGACTAGCATTTGTAGTTGCTGAGTGGTGTCCCTGTGGGAGCGGAAGCCTGCTTGGCATTTGCTCAGCATCCCGTTGGCCTCGGCGTACTCATAGAGTGTCTTGGTAATGAGGCTGGTCCATAGCTTGTAGATGGTGTTGGCCAGTCCTACAGGTCTGTAGGCGTTGAGGTCTGTTTCCTGGCCCTTGTCCTTGTAAAGTAGGCAGGTGTCACTGGTTTTCCACGTGGTTGGTGTGCAGCCTGTGGCCCACATGATGATGAACAGTTGGTGGATGGTGTCCCTCATCTCCCATGGCAACATCTTGATGATCTCGTTCTCGATGCCATCTGGTCCTGGGGCTTTGCCTCCTGCCAGCCTGCTGAGGCACTCCTGGAAGCTGGCTTTATCCATGATGGCTGTGTGCATCCAATGTATATTTTTGCAGGTGTGCATCGTGAAGGGGTCGTCCGCTTTGGCGCGGGCCCAGGGATAGTTTCTTGTCTGTGTGTCTGTGTAGTGGCCGGTTTTGGGCGTTGGGGGTGATAGCTTCTGCCCGTAGGCGGCGGTGATAATCCGGTTAAGGTCGGCCGGGGCGGTACAAATTCTTCTGGTGGCGGGGTCTGTGAGCGCTTGCAGGCCTTTGTGGCTCGTGCGGGATGGGCGTAGAATATATTTGTTGGCTTTTTTGGGCTGGGTGCTTATTAGTTGTTGCATTCGGAGCCGGGCCTGTGCGATGGCGAGTGCGGAGTCGTCATCGTCCAGCTGGTGGATTTGGTCGCGGTAGGTGTTTGTCAGCTTAGCTAGTGCGGCTTGCACGTGGTTGTCGGTTGGGTCGTCGTCTTGACGTGCTAGCACCGCCTCCCTGATCGCTGTGTTGCTTGTGTCTGTATCTGGGATGAGCTCCTCGATCGTTGGGTGGGCGCCATTCTGTTTGAATAGTTGCCTAGCCTGCCGGCTGAGATTTCTAGTGGTCTTGAGCTTCTTGCCTAGCGCCGATCTGATTCTGCACATGGTCCTGCGTTGGTAGTGTTGGCCCCCTCTAGTCAGTGTCTTTGTTGTGCAAGTCTTCATGGCGGTCGTCCTGCATGTTTCCAAAAGGGTTGTGAGCATGGTGGCTGCCATGTCTACAGCTTGCCTTGGGTGGAGGCCTGCTAGCTGCGTCAGGCGTTTGGGTTGGTGTGGGTTGGCCTTGTCCAGGTTCGCCAAGAAGGCTGTGGCTTCCGTAAAGAGAGGTGACAGGTAGGCTGCCAGTTGTGCGTGCAGTTGTGGTGCGCCTGAGCTGGGTTGTTGCACGGCTAGGCGGAAGGCTTCCCTGTCGCTGTTGTTGATGGGTGTGGTAAGAACAGTGTGCTTTTGGTTTTGGGGCTGTTGTGTTTGTGCCAGGTGTATGCCCAATCTGGCTGTAGTCAGTGTGGCAGTTAGTGGTCTGTGGTCGCTGAGATATGTGCGTGTGTCTACGTTGGTGCGATGCTCGGGGCCTGGTCGTGCGTCGCGCGTCAGAATGGCGTCGATGCGGCTGTTGCAGTGTGGTTGTTGGTAGGTCCAGGCCCGGTCGCCGGGGTCGGCTTCGGGCAGGCGCATCTCTGTGGCAAACTCCCTCATCATGCGGTCCTGGGTGTATTCCGTGTGTTCGGAGCGGTCTTCTGTTTTCATCGTGGCATTCAAGTCACCGGCGAGAATGAGGGAGCCGGGCAGGTGTCTTGTGGCTGTGCGTATGTGTTGCTGCATCTTCTCCCGCAGTGGGAGCGCGTCTTCGTTGCAGCCCGATGGCCAGTACGTTGCTACGATGGTGAGGTTGTCGCTGTGGTGCTGGCTAAGAGTCAGGATGACGCATCTGGAGTTTACTTCCGCCTCCGTGCTTGGTGGTGCTAGGGTGGCTTGCGTCTGAATGGCTAGGTCATGCTTGATGCCAATGAGGACTTCACTGTGGCCACCGTGTCGGTGCAGTGTGTAGTCCTGGGTGGCTACTCTCAGCCATCCCGGTGTGTCTTTCTTGTGTTGTGTCTTCGTCTCTGTCAAGATCAGGATGTCGGGGTGGTGGTGGTGGATGAGGTGGGCGACGTCCCTTCTAGCCCGGTAGAGGCCCCGGACGTTAAGAGTTGTGAGCGTCAGGTGTTGTCTGCTGGGGGTCTGGTGAGCTTGTGTGGGGATATTGGGGGGGGCCTCTGTGGTTGGGCATGGGACTGACGGGCTGGATGTGGTGGCAGTGGGTGCAGCCTGGGTGGTGGTTAGGTACCTTGACATGAGCGTTTGCGTGTGCCCCTCTTTGCTGTGGCTGGTGTTTCTGGCTCCTTTCTTCGATCGTGGTTTCTTAGGGCCTGTCTTGGTGCTTGGCTTCTCGTTTCGTGTTGGGGGGGGAGGTGTGGCTGCGTCCTCCTTCGTGGTGGTAGCTTCGCGGTGTCGCGACCGGGTCGGCGGGTCTACCTCTGCAGAGGTATTTTTGCGTTTAAGATCGTTGTTGCTCGTGGCGAGGGAAGGTGGTGTCGCTGCTGGAGGTGGTATTGCTGGTGGTTGGTCGTCTTGGCCGCTCAGGTCTATGGGGTCCGGTCTTTGGTAGTGTTGCTCTAGCTGTGTCGTGGTGGCTTGCTCCAATGGGTCTGCTAACCAGAAGATGGGTTCGATGAGATTCTTATGTTGCATGCCTTGCTTGAGTAGGATTAGCCCTCCTTGCAGCTCCTTCCAGTCTGCTGTGGTCAGCAGCCGTCTAGCGTGTGTAGCTTGTGAGTCCAGCCAGTACCAGGTGTTGTCTAGGTACCTAAGGGTAGTCGCATGGTTCCTGTTGATGAGAATGGCTGCGTTGCTGATGTGATTGTCCTCATTGCCCATGAGGGTACTAAGCGTTGCCCTAGTGATGTTGTCATGGGGCAGCTCCTGCGTTGCCAGGTGTAGGGTCTTGTAGTTGTGATAAAGGTAGTGGTTCATGGAGTGGATGTTGAAGTTTCCATCCTGATCGTATATGTGTGGGGTACGGTCGGGCAGGGGTATGTGCTTGTTTTCCCCCCTGGCTCTGCTAGCTAGGTCTTGAAGGTGGGTGGCCAGGTGGCTGCAGTGTGTGAGGACATCATGTGGGTTGATCAGTGGTCTCCCCATGGCCATGTTGATGGCGTGTACCAAGCAAAAACATTTGTGTTGTGCTTCCATATAGATGGGTACGGGTGGGCCAGTGTTGTGGTTGGTATGGCTGATGATGTGATTTATCTTCTTGGTATGGCAGAGTGCTAACTGTGCACTCGTACGGGTTGTGTGGGTGGGGGTGATGATGAAGAGCTGGTGGTGCGTTTGCTTTGTTGACATTGCGATGCGTGCCAAGGGAGTGGGTGCTGGGTCTAGGGAGTCCTTGAGTGACCATTTCCCATTGAGGCTTGTCATGGCCATGCTGTGGCCCAGTCTTTTGCATAGGAGTACGGTAGTATCGTGGAGCTGTGCTAGGTTATCGAGGTTGTGTTGTGTCCAGTCTTGGGGTCGCCTGAGGTCGGCGACGCTTGTCGCCATCAGGCCGTATTTTAATGTCAGGTACATGTCTATTACTCCGTCGTCGTAGCCTTCGGTGCCTCTTGCCATCTGCCAGGCCAGGAGTTCGTCGGGTGTGTGGAGCTGCTTGAGCCTTTGTGTGTAGAAGATGTCGATGTCCTTGGTGTTGACCCATTTTCGTCCCGCGGCATTGTTGAGGGAGTCTATTTGGCATGTGTTGCTGCCCTCTTTTTGGGCGTAGTGTGTGTTGGGTCCTGGGTTAGCTTCAATGTCTCCGCAAGCAAGTAGAAGCCACGTGATGTGTGTGAGCGCCATGACGCCGTAGGTGATACTGATTGTGCCTAGCCATCTGATGGCAGTTGGGAGGAGGGCCAAAGCCGCTGTGGTGGTGGTGGTGCTGGGGCGGGGGCGCCGTACCTCTACGGTGCTTATTGTGTACATGGTGTGTCGTTGTAGTGTTGTGTTGTATTGATGCACTATTGCCCCGCCGGTGTCGGTGTTCAGGGTGAAGTGTCCCTTGGTAATCCAGTTGTGGCTGCGTAAGACTAGGCATAGTAGGGCTTTGCTCCTGTCTGCCATGCCGTCCATGTAGGTGTAAATGGGGAAGGCCGTTGTCACAGTGATGGCTCTCCATCTCTGAAGTTTCCTTGCGTGTTTTAGCCAGCACGTGTGTGAGTGTTTTGGTGTTATGTGGCTGGTATGGGTCGGTGTGTGTTCACTCCTGCTGGTAATAATTGCAAGGATGGTGGCGCTTAGCAACGTTAGAAGCATGAGGGGCAGGCCATGCTCTTGTTTTCGGGTTCCATGTGTCGGACTCTGCATGGGAGTCCTGTTCTTACATTGCTGACTCCAGTTGCAGTTCACGATGAGTTTGCTACGTCTGGCCTGGTGCCTTGCGTTGTTACGGCCTGGCGTGGTCAAGCAATTGGTCCCCCTACCCTTGGGCTGCTGCTGTTCTAGGCTGCCCATGCTGTGTTTCATTGCTATCCCACCAGCTGTCCCCTGCAGCTGTGTGGTGCTCAGTCCATTAACATGAATCCCCTGCCCATGTCTTGGGGTCCTCCGGTCCCCTCCAGGTCCCCTCCGGTTTGGAGCACCTGTAGATAGGTGGGCACATGTGTGATTGCACCTTGTCTTGGCAGGGGTATGTATGTGTTTGGTGGTAGCTGGTGTGACGCTGACTGTGGGGTTGTTATGGTTGGGTGTGTATCCCACCTCTTCCATGTCTGCCTCCTGAGTCTCTTCTTCCAGGTCCCTGCCATTGTCCGCCTGTGTCGTGCCTGTGTGCAGACAGCGGTGCGTGTTATTGGCTGTGGTGCATATGTGTTGATCGGTATAGTGGGTGGGATTGTACCTGCCATGGGTTGCTATAGGATTGCACCTGTCATGTATGGTCATGCTGAAGCAGCTGTGCTCCTGTGTGTGGCTGTTGTGGGTGCCTACCTGGCTCAGGTTGCTCCGTTGCTGCATTGTTGAAGTGCAGGCTGAGGTTGAGGCCGCTGGTTGTGTCCAGCTTTTGGCGAGCCTTGTGTCGCTCCGCTCCGGGGGTGAGCTCAGGCGGGGGTACCTGCGTATGTGGACCAGGTGGGCACTGTGTGTGATCCTCTGCCAGCCTTGCAGGGTCCGCTGAGTGATGTTGGCTAGTGGGTGTAGCCAGGTTACCTTGCTCGGGACTGTTTGTTGCCCAGCGTGCATGGGGGCGGGGACCTCTGCGGTGTCTGCCTTGCCACCTACGCAGTGGGATTCAATGGGGGGGAGTGTAGTGTTAAGGTACCCTCCGGGCAGCTGGCGTGTGCGAGGTGTGTGTGCTTCCTTGCCATTGGGGGTGGTGTGTTGCCTCTCAATGCGTGTCTGGCCTGCAGGTGGATGGGTGGGTGGGTGGGTGTGGCGTACCTGCTGTGGTTGTAGCGTTTGTCCCCGTGCCAGGTCCTGCTGCCTGCGCATGGCAGGGGTTGGGGTTGGGGGGTGAGTAGGTGGGTGTGCCTGTGAGGGGTGGGGTGAGGTTGGGAAGGGGAGGTGGGGTTGGGGTTGGGGGGCTAGGGGTCGGGGTTGGGGTGTGAGGAGTGGGGCTATGTCCTGTCCCCCTTGGCCCGTCCCTCTGTATGTGTGGGTGGTGCAAATGTCCACCTGTGGTGCTGGGTTAGCTGGGGCTCCTGGGACTCCAGGGATCAGGGCTCCAAGGGCTGGGGCTCCCAGGGGCAGGGCGCCCAGGGGCAGGGCTCCCAGGGGCAGGGTGCCCAGGGGCAGGGTGCCCAGGGGCAGGGTGCCCAGGGGCAGGGTGCCCAGGGGCAGGGTGCCCAGGGGCAGGGCTCCTGGGGGCAGGGCTCCTGGGGGCAGGGCTCCTGGGGCTGGGGCAGGTCTGCTGCCGATGTCCGCCCCGTCAATGACCAGTTCATCAAAGTCGGAGAGGTAGCCGCTGCTTGCTCTGCTGCTCCTCCCCGAGCCCCCCTTAGCCCCTGGGGCTTGGCTGCGTGTCGAGGCTGCTTGCGCTGGAAGGGGGCCTCTGTGGCCCCCATGGGGTGCTGGCGGGGGCAGTGTCCGCCCCCTGCCCCTGCCCCATTCCCTGCCTCTGCCTCCTTCCCTCCTCTCCTCTCTGCTGCTGGCGGTGGTGGTAGGGGGTGGCACGGCATCCCTATGGGCGTTGTTGCTTGGGGGGGGCAGTTGCAGTAGGTCCACACTCTCCTCCGCTTCGCCCCACCCCCCCTTGCGCACTAGCAGTGGCTGCGTCTCTACCGCTGCAACTCGGGCCCTTGCTTTCTTCACTGCTGCCACAGGGTCCTCCCTGCCCTGGATGGTGACCCGTGCTGCCACTAGCTTGGCTACCCCATCCGACAGAATCGTAGTGGCTACGTTGGCGTTCTCGACTTGGGTCATGTCCTTCCCAGCTGCCATGGCCAGAACCACCCTCATGGAGAACATTGCGCTGCCAGAGATGTGGTGGAGCCCTGTCAGGACTCTGTTTGCTTCCAGCGCAGCAGCTCTGCCTTCCGGGGTGGGGGGTTTAGGTGGGTCCACGATGCTGTAAAGCCAGATGGGCGGGCGCCTTGCCCGGCCCGGCCCCAGCCCTAGCCACAGTCCCTGAACACCAAGGAGGATGTAGTCCCCTCCCAACTGAAAAACCCCTCCCTCCATCTGGGCTGCGGCTATGATGTTGAGCGCATCATGCCTGAATCCTGGCAGGAGCAGCAGGGTGCGGCGCTCCTCCAGCAATTGTGGGGTCACTGGGTAGCCCTCTTCGGTGCAGAAGGCTAGTGTGGCCCCCGCTCCAGACCCAGCTGTAGTTGAGAGGGTCTTGGCCTGTGTGCAGCAGGTGGCGTTGATGCGCTCATGGTTATGATTGTTTACCATTGGTGCAAGTGTGGCACAGTGGCATTGTGGCACGGTGACTCTTTGGCGTGGCGAAGTGGTATGGTGTGGTGAGAGGGGTCGGGCTGGGTATAGTATGTGTAGGGGGTGGCGTGCTGGTGCACTCACCTTGTTGGTGAGTGGGTCCTGCAGTTCAATATCAAAGTATGGGCCCTTCTCTCCAGCCCTTGGCGTGATGACCTCCCCATAGGGGCTGGAGAAGGCGACATCGCGTATCCTGCCTTCGCTCAAGACTGTCCGCCAGTTGCTGCCCGCTGCGTTCTGCCCCCTGACCAGCTTGTGTAGGGGGTGTTCTGCTGGCTGGGTGTGGATCTCACGGATTCTGTGGGCGAGGAAGAGGAGGTCTGCTGGAGTGAACTGAGTGCCGGAGTGCTTGCGTATTGGCAGCCCTAGGCTGGAGGCTGATGGTACATCTGCTGCGCTGATGGTGAGTGTGAAGGCGCCCTCTGCCTCCACTTTCAGGCTGCCATGGGCGTCCAGCATGTCCTGCAGCTCAGTGGATGCGCTATGCACCACATACGGAGTGGTAGCAGTCTCTTGTTCTGAGGCATATGCAAGCAGCACAGGACTCAGACTCCGCAGCAAGCGCATGTGGGACAGGAGTGATTCTCCAGCCACATACGCTGCCCAGTCTGCTTTGCTGACAAAGGGTTTGCCGTTGTCTGCCAGAGTAATGACTGCTGCTGCCGCCACCATGGTCAGCTGCAGCAGTGGGGGTGGCAGGGGCTTGTTTGGGCCAGGCTGGGTGTGCAGGCCCAGGGGGTTGGCTTCATCATGGAGGTGGAGGTGGATCCTCACCCGGGTGGCTACCAGGCCTTGTGTTGCGGTGGCTTCCTTCAGGATTATGCGCATTCTGCCTGCCTTCACCTCATGCTTCCCTGCCACATCCACTATCAAGGGCTTGGTGTCGTGGACAGCTAGGAGGGTGGGGATGAGGGCTGCTGGTAGGGGGAAGGTGAACTGGGTCATGAGGCAGCTGTAGCTGGCATTCTGTGGTCCGAGTTTGAAGCTTTTATCTTGCCCCGGGGTGACCTGGATGTTCTGTCCCAGTCCCATCTCAGCGAGCCACCCACTGAGTTTGAGGGCCATGCTGTCTCCGTCGTGGCCCCCTTGCATGTCTGGTAGTACACTCCAGGGATGCACCTTGTCGGTGCGTTGAATGAAGCCGGTCATTAGCACCTCGATGGTCTCTCCCGGGGCGTAGCCTGGTATGGCGGCGGCCCCGAAGCCCTCGTACTTGGGGTCGAGCCGCCTCCAGTTCGTCAGGGGGCTCCAGGCTGTGGGCACTTCAGTGGGAGTGCTTGTTAAGGCACGTCCTGTCGCCGTCCTATCGAAAGCTCTCGTGTTTCCGATCTTGACGCGAACAGGTGAGATGCCGCCTGCAAAAGGGCCGGTGTACATCGTGGTGTTGTGCCATTGTGCGTTTCTGATAGCCTGGTAGTGGCGGGGTGGTAGCAGAGGGGCGTATTGTGTTAGCGTGGTAGCTGGCCGTCGGGGGGCGGCCTTAGGTAAACTGGTGCCGATGGTGTTTACGGTCCCAGTGGTTGTGTTGCGGCAGTGTGTCGTATGCAGCAGGGTGAGGAGGATCAGTGTCTGTAGGAGCCTTGAGCGTGTCGTCTTACCAGGCAGTGTGCTGATCCAGTGGCTGACAGCATCCAGTATTCCAGCCGATTCGACGTTCACCACGTTGCTCCATCTGTCGGTCGGGTTCATTTCTGTCGCATCTATTCGCCGTGTATAGCGTTCGGTGGGCAGCTTCTTGTGCTGTGAGGGAATGCTTTCTTGGGCAGCCAAACGGTGTGTGGTCAGTAGTGTAACATGCATTGCATGCTTTTGCATTGCATGGTATTGCCTCCACGCGATATTAGCGACAACATATACGACCATGGCTATTACTGCGAGTAGTGGTCTTGTCATCTTGTCATCAAGTAGATTGTCCGTGCTGAAGTTCATGTTCGTCGTCATGCCATCATAACTTCTGGCCGACATCTGCATGGTTGTCATCCCTATCGGGTTTTTGCTTGTCTGTGTCCCGGCAGCCCAGTCACTCGTGGCTAGGTCCAGTGGCGTATGTTGGGTTGGCTGAGTTCCCCCCATCTTCTTGGTCTGCATGGCAGGACATTGAGCGTGCAGCTGTGTCCTTGCGTTCCAATCCTGCATGGTTGGGGCCCGTCCTATTGGCATGTGGGAAGCTGGCCATGCTCCTTTCGCCTCACCGGTTTGTTTGGCAGGACCGTGGGCGCTCGGTTGTGTCATGGCAGACCAGCCCTGCGTGGTTGGGGCAGGGTCTGCCAGCATGTGGGAAGCAGGCTGTGCTCCGTCCGCCTCTCCAATCTGGGTGGCAGGGCAGTGCGCGTGTGGTTGTGTCGTGGCAGGCCAATCTTGCATGGTACGGGCATGCTCAGATAATTTGTGGTGGGATGTCTGTGAGATGCGGCCCTCACCAGCGAGAAGGGTAAGGCTAGGGGCATTGGGTGTCCTAGTGATGGAGCCTCCCGATACTTGAGCCTGCGTGGTGGGGTAGTGGTCGCAAGTCAGGGTCTTGGTTGGGTAGTATGTTGTTTGCTTGTGGTGAGCTGGATGTACACCCTGTCCCTCAACGGTCCTGGGGGCTAGGCATCCCTTTGCATGGCCCTGAGGCATGGTGGTGGTGGCAGGCCGCATGGGGTTGCTTGTTGATATGGTGAGTGCTGGCCTCATGGGTATGCCCATTGGTATGGTGGTAACTGGCCATAGGGGGGCGCCCATTGGCATGATGAGTGCTGGCCGTAGGGGGGTGCCCGTTGGCATGGTAGGTGCTGGCCGTAGGGGGGCGCCCTTTGGCATGATAAGTGTTGGCCGTAGGGGGGCGCCCATTGGCATGATGAGTGCTGGCCGTAGGGGGGCGCCCATTGGCATGATGAGTGCTGGCCGTAGGGGGGCGCCCATTGGCATGATGAGTGCTGGCCGTAGGGGGGCGCCCTTAGGCATGGTAAGTGCTGGCCGTAGGGGGGCGCCCATTGGCATGATGAGTGCTGGCCGTAGGGGGGCGCCCATTGGCATGATGGGTGCTGGCCGTAGGGGGGCGCCCTTTGGCATGGTAAGTGCTGGCCGTAGGGGGGCGCCCTTTGGCATGATGAGTGTTGGCCGTAGGGGGGCGCCCATTGGCATGATGAGTGCTGGCCGTAGGGGGGCGCCCATTGGCATGATGAGTGCTGGCCGTAGGGGGGCGCCCTTTGGCATGGTAAGTGCTGGCCGTAGGGGGGCGCCCTTTGGCATGATAAGTGTTGGCCGTAGGGGGGCGCCCATTGGCATGATGAGTGCTGGCCGTAGGGGGGCGCCCATTGGCATGATGAGTGCTGGCCGTAGGGGGGCGCCCATTGGCATGATGAGTGCTGGCCGTAGGGGGGCGCCCATTGGCATGATGAGTGCTGGCCGTAGGGGGGCGCCCTTAGGCATGGTAAGTGCTGGCCGTAGGGGGGCGCCCATTGGCATGATGAGTGCTGGCCGTAGGGGGGCGCCCATTGGCATGATGAGTGCTGGCCGTAGGGGGGCGCCCTTTGGCATGGTAAGTGCTGGCCGTAGGGGGGCGCCCATTGGCATGATGAGTGCTGGCCGTAGGGGGGCGCCCATTGGCATGATGAGTGCTGGCCGTAGGGGGGCGCCCATTGGCATGATGAGTGCTGGCCGTAGGGGGGCGCCCTTAGGCATGGTAAGTGCTGGCCGTAGGGGGGCGCCCATTGGCATGATGAGTGCTGGCCGTAGGGGGGCGCCCTTTGGCATGGTAAGTGCTGGCCGTAGGGGGGAGCCCGTTGGCATGGTGAAAGCTGGCTGTTGCAACATTAAGACAGGCCGCAGGGGGGTTCCCTTTGGCTGTGTGTTGTGCATTGGGTTGGTATGCAGGCAGGTCAACGCAGGACTTGGCAGTGCAGTCGTGTGTGGGCATTGTTGCATAAGGCTGGGTAGGGCAGGGTGAGTCAGGTCAGTACACCTGATGTCTTGCTGCTTGTCGCGGTGTTGCGTCTTTTCTTGACTGTTTTGGCATTTCCAGTAATCTTCACCCTGTGTAGGACTGCAGTGGGAGCGATTGGAGTCGTGCAGGTGCGCTGTGCTCTTGTACCCAGAGGTTGTGTTGCAGCAATGGGTCAGCTGCAGCAGGGTGAAAAGGGTCAAGATTATAAGCGTCGCTGCTCGTGTTGTCTTACCGGACAGCTTGCTGAGACCATGGTAGGCCACGTTCAGAGCTTCTTCCGACTTAGCGTCGGCCGTTGACTTCTCGTCGTTCCACTTATCATTCGGGCTTAATTCAGATGCATTGTTCAGTCGTGTAGAGCGTTCGCGCAGCAGCTTCGTGTATCGTGCAGAGAAAACCTCTCAGTTGTTGCCAACCGAAAAGTCGAGAGCTGAGAAGAATGTAGAGACATGTAAGGATGGATCTTGGCCACTCGATGTCTGAAGCGCGCTACTTCCAGAGTACGAAAGCATTAGCAACAGCCATTAAGCAGCCACTACCACTGTCGGAATAGATTCTGGCCTCCGTCGCCAGCCATGTATACTGCTGCCCCGGCTATACTCTAACATTTGGTTTCCTCGCATCGATCATCAGCCTGTGTTCTTGCCTAACGCAACGCAGAAATAGTCGAGCTGTTGAGATATTTTGGGGCAGTACCTCCGGTGCAAGAACGCCGAAGGCTCAAGCTACCGCTGACCGCTCAGCACCATCGCAATGTAAGCTTGCCCAGCCGCTCAAGTCGCAGCGCTGACCTGCAATGATTGTACCTGCAGTGTTTCAGATGCCTACCCGCGGTGTTTACCTGCGTTAGCGGTGATTACCTGCGAAAGCAGTGCTTTACCTGCGAAAGCAGTGCTACCTGCTGCTTGCAGTGAACTAAGGACAACATCGCTCGACATCCGTACCTCGCAGCCCAAGTTCGACACGCAGCCCAAGACAGGCGGGCTGGAAGCCCTTCGTCACCTTCGTTTACATGCAGCCCAGTTACAGTTTGCCAGCAGCCTGCGTGCACCTCCATCAACCCCGCCACCACCCTCACGATACGTTGACATTGTAAAGCCATCCATGTTTAATTGGCTGTGTCTCAGCTCCCTCTCCATTAGGGCACACAGTCGGGCCAAAGCACTAAGCACGGTACCATCAAAGCCATCAGCACGGTTACAAACCATTCCAGGTCACTGGCTCAACAACCTGAGCACACCACCATCAACCCCACCACCACCCATTATCACGTTGACATTCGTTGAAAACAGCACCCACACCTTAACCTGGCACACCGCCCAGGCATACACGTCAACCTCTTGCTGAATCATCATCATCAGACCAAAACACGAGCCTCAGACCACAAAACACACCACCAGCCATGTTACAAGGCTGTGTCTCCACCCTCCAATTGCTACCTGGCACACTGCCACACCTTACCCGGGCCAGGTATGCACACCAACCACTAGCCAGGTCAGGATCAAACCCCTAACCACAGAGCTGTAAGGCACGGTTACACACCACTGATCACAGTCCACTGGCTCAGTCTACCATCAGGCCATCCCACTGAGAGGTACTTCCCTCTTTACCATCTGCTACGCTACAGACCACACAACACAGGGCATCAACCATCATGGTTACAACCATCTCAGTCTACAGGCTCAGCCTACCATACAACAGAGCTCAGTCATAAGATCAACCACACGGCATCAAGCCTTGCAGCCACACAGGCACAACAACCACACCCTTCACAAGTGCAGAACCTTAGCACAACCCAGTTTCACAACATCACCACATCAGACCACTGGCTACATTACACTGGCAGCAAACACATCACTACCCTAACCATGAGATACTAAACGCCATGAGACCGCCACAGTCCTTTCTTCACCTCCACCTGCAGAAAACACGACATACCACCACAATTAGCATGCAGAAGAGACACAGAAGCAGCAAGCAGCTCACTGGTCAGCATCCTCACAGATTGGACGTCACCACAGAGGCAGAGCAGAGCGCAACCAACCACGACGGATATACGCATACGCCAGCCACAACAGCCAGCCAATGCAAGCTGTTGTCTCCAGCTGCCTACCTGAAAGCACATCGCCAGCTGTAAAGCTGTGACCACATAGCTGAGACCAGCTGCACCATATGACACAAGCCACCGAGCTGTGCCATGTTGTCACCAGCTCACTACAGCTGCCCAGCTGAGCGCACCATCATGACAGAACACCATCAACATCAGCTACAACAAGCATCTCCTGCTACCCAGCCAGGATCAATACCGTGGACAACTTGCACAGCAGGTCAGCACATCAATGGCATGACAAGCAGAGCTAGGCCAGCTCAGCAACCAGCCACAACAATCAAGCCGCTAGCTGCATAGCTTGCGCACACTCACACGCTTAGCACCAGTCAGCGGACGCGCTGTCACGCCGAGCTGACTTCCATCTGTACACCTCCGTCTTGGGAGTGAACACACTGAAGGGCGTTCCGTCGTCCTAGGCATACATACCCAAATACTCCAGGCATTCCGACTGCCACGGGAACGGAGTCGCTCTCCGCACCCCATCCTCAACTGCACATCGATGAGCAATCAGCGACTGCAGATCCACAGTACCAGCGCCTCCTAGCGGCTGCACTGGCTGGCAAAGCACGCCAGTTTCAAATCCAGGGAAACCTCATGTACCACACTGGACGGGGGACTCGCCGGCTTTACATCCCGGTGGGACCCATGCGCACCGCCCTACTCCGTGAAGCACATGACATCCCCATCTCCGGACATCTCAGTAGGGACAAAACCTACGCACAACTATCACACCAATTCTTCTGGCCCCGCATGGCAGCATCAGTTCACAACTACGTCCGCACCTGCACACACTGCCAACACAACCAGACCAACCGGTCTTCTATAACCCCTACCCATTCCTCAGCACCGCTGGGAACATGTCAGCATGGACCTCATCACTCAGCTGCCCTCCACTGCAGCTGGACACGATGCCATTGTTGTCTTTGTCGACAAGCTCACTAAAATGATCCACGCTGTCCCCACTATCACCACAGTCACAGCACCAATTCTGGCACGCATCTTCTTCGATCATGTTTTCCGGCTGCATGGCCTTCCCAAGGTCATCGTGTCGGACAAATCACCCAATCACAACAACTACCATCTCATACTATCACCAACTTCTATTACTATCTCCTCGTGCTACCACTATCTTTGCTTTCTTATGCTTCTCTCCATTCGGCTAATTTCATTCCTGGACGATGTCTTCACCGTCAGCTGACACAAGCTCTACTGTGGACAACGAGACAACATCAAGACCTTTAGCTCGTGCTCTCTTGCATGAGACTTGCATGAGATTTGCATGAGATTTGCATGATTGCTTGTTTGCATGTAGCCTGTGCATGTCTGCTTTTCACTTGCCTGCTTGCTCTGTAATCGCATGACTGTTTTTCCCAGACATTGGAAGCTCCGGGACGTAGCTTTTTGGAGTGGGGGAGAGTGTTACAGTTCAACTTTAGACCTGGTATGCATGAGCTTTGAATGCGCTTGCATGTCTTTTAGCCTTGCATGCGTGAGATGTGACTTTCGGTTTACTTAAGCTGAGGCTAGGGATTGCTTCGCGGAGGATGGCCTTCACACAGACTACTTGGGATCACTAATTAGAGAGCTGAGAAGAATGTAGAGACATGTAAGGATGGATCTTGGCCACTCGATGTCTGAAGCGCGCTACTTCCAGAGTACGAAAGCATTAGCAACAGCCATTAAGCAGCCACTACCACTGTCGGAATAGATTCTAGCCTCCGTCGCCAGCCATGTATACTGCTGCCCCGGCTATACTCTAACAGGGCTCCTGCTATGCTGGCAAACACATTGCAGCTGTTCAAGACGCCATGGCTCGGGTTTCTGGCACCAAGGCTGAGAAAGGCTGTCACAATGTCCTCTGTTGTAGTGGGAGAAGCTCTTGCCCCACTTCCAGCAGCTGTCAGAGCCCGAGGGGGGGTGGCAGGTGACCAGGCTGCCCCCCTGCTAGCAGCTGCCAGGGCCTGGGGGGAGGTGGCAGGTGACCAGGCTGCCCCCCTGCCAACAGCTGCCAGGGCCTGAGGGGAGGTGGCAGGGGGCAGCCCAGCTCCCCTGCCAGCAGCTGCCAGGGCCTGGGGGGAGGTGGCAGGGGACCAGGCTGCCCCCCTGCCAACAGCTGCCAGGGCCTGGGGGGAGGTGGCAGGGGGCAGCCCAGCTCCCCTGCCAGCAGCTGCCAGGGCCTGGGGGGAGGTGGCAGGTGACCAGGCTGCCCCCCTGCCAGCAGCTGCCAGGGCCTGGGGGGAGGTGGCAGGTGACCAGGCTGCCCCCCTGCCAGCAGCTGCCAGGGCCTGGGGGGAGGTGGCAGGTGACCAGGCTGCCCCCCTGCCAACAGCTGCCAGGGCCTGGGGGGAGGTGGCAGGGGGCAGCCCAGCTCCCCTGCCAGCAGCTGCCAGGGCCTGGGGGGAGGTGGCAGGTGACCAGGCTGCCCCCCTGCCAGCAGCTGCCAGGGCCAAGGCTTTGCATGCATCAGTGCAGGCCCTTGGTGGCTGGCAATCAGAGGCTGAGCATGTGCAAGTAGCCAGTGGCACACCTAGGGTGCCAGAATGCGCTCTTCTGATTCTGGAGGGTGTAGTCCCAGCCCCCCATGGCCATAATAGGCTCCATGCACGCTGCTGTACTGAGGTAGTGTGACTCTGCCACGTCCAGTTTACCCCAGTTGCAATGGGATCTGAGCTGCCCACTGTCCACCCTGCAGAACAGCAAGCTGAGCAACTGTGGCAATGGGGGCAGGGGCAGCAGCAGGGGCAGGAGCAGGTACACTCACATCACCCATGATGTACAGCTGCAAGAGGCAAGGCTCACATCACACTCACCCTGCTTGAGCCAGCTCCACAGCTCCACCCTTTCGAAAGGCATGGGTGATGGAAGAAGGATCGAAGCCATGCTCCTTGAACAAACGCCGCAAAGCAGTGTTCATGGCATCATACTGCATAGATTGCAAGCACTGGTGGCCTGAGATCAGAGGGACCTGAAGGAAGCTGTTGCTGTTATCTGGGCAAAGCGTCTCTTGTGCAACTGAGAACCTCTGGAAGAAGTACACGCCCAAGGCATGCGCGGGGCACATGCAGATGTCGAAGTGGCGCACAAAGCTGATGTGGTCCAGGCTGCCTGCCTGCAAAGCACCGCACACGTGAATGCTGTTGTGATGCTATGATATGTTGACATGTTATGGTGCTTGGCTATGCTGATCTGCAACCATCTCACCACGGTGGTCTTTCCAGAACTGTAGCTCATGACAAACCTCACGCAAGCCGAGGGGCCTATTGACGTGACCAGCTTGGCGGAGATGCCATGCAGCTGCAAGATGGGAAGCGAGGAGGGTGTGAATTGCAGGTGTGGTTGCAGAGTGACACTCTTGCATCTCGTACCTTGCATTGCCTGGCACTGTCCCCCCTTGCTACGCCGGACCACAGCAGGAGGAGGGACATTGAGCCTATACGTATGCAAACATACATGGTTGATGTTACCTGACCACTGCAGCCGAGGTTGTCTTCACAGGAAGGCTCTTGCTCATCATCACATGCATGTCCTCAGCTGTCAAAAGGGTGTCACTTGTGTCCAGCCGGCTTAAGTCACTGCATGCAAACATACATGGTTGATGATACCAACACTGAACGCGTCACGAGTACCACTGATCATTGGCAAATCTCTGTTGAACAGTTGACAATTGACAAGCACTCACCTGATCTTGTCACCACCACTGACAAGCTTCATCAGCGTCTTGTACGCACTGTTGTACACAGTGATCCTCAACAGATCCGGCATCTCTGTGATCTTGGCCCGGTTGCAAGCCTTTTTGTACTCTTTCTGCAGGGCTGCATGGAGCTGCTTCAATGCTGACACCTTCTGCATGCATATGAAACAACATAGCACGCCACACACTTTGAAGCACAAGCACCTTAGAGCACAAATGTGTATGGGTGCTGTGCAACAGGCTAGCATACACCCACGAGATGGGCTGATCCAGGCCTTGTTTCCAGCTGGTCCAGCTCCTGCTCTTCTGCTAGTGTAGGGTGTGGCTTGCATCTGAGCCTCTTGATGAGTCCATGGAGCTTCACGACGTATATGTAGTACAGAGTCGCGCTGTTTACGATGTCCTGGTCATCGCATCTGGGTTCTTGGCTCTCGCACCATCGCTGCAGATGGTGAAGTCAATGCGGTCAGCTGTCAGCACACGAATGTGCAATTCCAGCACAACCCACCACGTAGTGCTTCAGCTGCGTTACGTAGCTACGTTTGCTTTTGTCCCTCAGGCCATCGTCAAGCTCAGCAACTGCGTCGAAGACTTCTGCGGCCACTGCAATCCGCTTGCCGCTGAAGTGTTGCTGTTGCGAATCCGAACTGGGTGCTGGGTCGCCGGTCTCCCCTTCGGCCGCTCTTTTGTGTGTTGTACGCATTCATGTGCGGCTACTAACCTCCGCTAACGCGGTTAAAAATGCTTCCTAAAAAAGTGACTGGCAAAATTGTCCGAATTGTCATGCTAACGCGTGGGCCCGATTCGCACTCGCAAGTTTTGTATTTTGAATTATTCGCGGCCAACCGACGCACTTTTTCCTGTTCCGAGCCACTGGCTGCGTAGCTGTTCGTTGTGACCCAGCACGATCAGACCCCGCATTCACGGCAGTCAGGGGAGCTGCTCAGCAGCCCAAAAGGAGACAGCGAGGGGCGGTCGGTTTCGTCGGTTCGTGCACTTTAACGACAGTACCCGCCCGTCACGCTTCATCATTCTAGCCTCCTTATCGCCGCGTTTGAATCGGGGCTAGAATGATGAAGAATGACGGGTCAGTTGAATCAGGTTTCAGGTGATGGAATCTTTCGAGCAGGGTAGCCGAGCAGCGACGACAAATGCAGCAGCTTAACCCGATGCTTCTGGGTCAGCTACAAATCTTATTACGGGCTCGAGCACAGGCTCAAGCACAGGCGCAAGCTCAAGCCCAGCCAATGGCTTCGCCGATGCTAGCACTACAAACACAACAGCCCCAAGCGCAGCAGGCTGTGCCGACGCTGCTTCACTCGGCCCAGTTTATTCAGATGTTGCAGGCTCAGCAGGCTCGGACACAGCAGGCCTCTGCCAGCTCTGCATGTCTCGCATCCCCTGGCGCAGCGGGCTGTGCAGACGCAGCCACAGCCGGCCCCGTTGCTTCAGATGGTGCAGACCCAGCAGGCTCGGACGCAGCCTGAAAGACGTGCCCCTCCTCTAGCGCATCAGCTTCTGCGTCCCTATCCAGCCTTATCCAGCCTTACACCTGTAGCCGCCCGTCAGCGAAGCCTGCCAGCTAAAGCGCGACAGTTAACCAGTTAACCGCTAACGACATCGAATATCGAAAAACGAATCGAGTGCGAACCGGGCCGTGGTTAAAGTTGGTTTAACAATCCGGGTCACGCTCTAATGTCATTAGTAATGATAACCCTTGCACTAGTCTAGTTGCACGCTCTAATGTCATTAGTAATGATAATGTCATTAGTAATGATAACCCTTGCACAAAATGTTCACATGCTGTGTCCCACGCACGGCATGCCCCTTGTCACCAAATGACCGTGCTGTTCTCTGCACAAACTGTTCATATGCGGTACTACATACATTGCATGCCCTTGTCAGCTTACGACCGTTGGTAGGACCAGGGGTGAGGATTGGAGGAGGTCAGCTTAGCGCCCTGGCAAAGCAATAGCAGTGTGCATGGGGCAGTTTTTGCATGAACAAGCAAACCATCGGGAAACACCACCTGAAGGCTGAGGCGGGCTGCCCAGACAGGAATGGTAGAGCAGGTCGCAGCCGCCGATCCGTTCGCCGAGGCGGTGGCGGAACGGAAGCCTTACTATGAAAAACGCATCAAGCTGTTTGAGCAGTACCAGCAGCGGGTGCTTGCCGGTATTGAAGAAGCTAGGGCTGCTGCAGTCGCCATCACGGTCACCATGCCAGACGGCAAGCAGAAGACGGGCGTGAAGGGCGTGACCACTCCACTGGACATAGCGAAGGAGGTATCCAGCAGCCTTGCCAAGAAGGTGGTCGTCGCAGATGTGGACGGCCGGCCCTGGGACCTGACCCGGCCGCTGGAGGGCGACTGCGCGCTGAAGCTGTTCAGCTTTGAGGATGCAGAGGGCAAGGAGGTCGGTGCCCTCTCCCCACGCCAAGCGATCAGCCAGTGGATGCCCGACCCAGCTCTTGCCACCCAGCTGCCTAGGTTCACGCTTACACGACCTGGTCATGGCTGTCTTTACACATTGAGACTTGCACCCCTGAGCCTGCCTACTGCCTCTTCCCTGCTGGGTGCAGGCCTTCTGGCACTCCTCAGCCCACTTGCTGGGCCAGGCCTTGGAGCTGGAGTTTGGTGTGGACCTCACCATTGGTCCCGCCCTGGAAGAGGGCTTCTACTACGACTGCTACATGGGCGACCGGGTGAGCACATTCCCATGCCTTGCAGGCGACCAGCAGCAGCAGCAGTCTCTTACAGCATCCTCCCAGCCCCCCTGTGCACTTGAAAAAGGTGGCAGCTGGACTTCTGCTGGTTCGCAGCTGGTCACACTGGTGTAGGTGCTGTACACCTTGTGTGGCACTCAGGCCTGGTAGTCCACACTGGCCACAGTGGTGACGTGCAAGGTTGCTGGGCCTTGTCCTGGGGCTGAGCCCTGCAGCTCGCCTTCGGGCCGGGCCAGGTCGGCCTGGGGCCCAGGCCTGATGCACCCGTAGTAGCTGCTGCCCGCTGGCTCTTCAGCAGGCGTGGCGGCCATGCAGCTGGCCTTGGGGTCTGTGTCTGGCCAGCATTAAAACATGCCAGGATAGGGGTTGGCTGGTGGTGAAGGGCCACAAAGCACTCTGGTGCCTGCCATACCAGGCCAGGGACTGCAGCAAGTGTGACCCGGGCTGAGCTAAGCCATCCTCACCAGGCTGGGCAGGCGGCGCCTGGCTGTGCCATGCAGCTTCTTCAATAGGGCTCCATGTGGTGGGGACAGCGGGATGAGCAAGGCGGGCAGTGCGGACAGCATCATTTGTGGAGGAGGCAGCTGGGTTTTCTGCCATTGGGCAGAGGGATGGGAGGGGGCGTCAGAGCTGAGGGCAGCTGCTGACATGCACTGTAGCTGCGCCTGGAGCAGACCAGCCAGCACTGTCAGATAGTGGTGGTGGCTGCTGCTTGGTGATGATCGCCTGGTTTCAATTGGGCTAGGTCAGGTTTCACCAGGCCAGGTTAGGCAGTGTCCAGCTGTTCGCAAAAGTTCCAGGTACAGGTGCGCGCCCTGTGACCCACCCTGCCCCTGCCTCTGCCCCTGCCCCCCCGGCCCCCAGGCCTCCTGCCTGCCTGCAACACATCGTCAGGGTCAGCTGGTGTGCTGGGTGCAGGCGCTGACAGAGGGTGACAGACCTCGCATTGAGAAGCGCATGGAGGCAGCAGCCAAGGAGGGCCAGCGCTTTGAGAGGGTGGTGGTGTCCAGGGATGAGGCGCTGGCCATGTTCCAGGAAAACAAGTTCAAGGTAGGTGCTGGCCTGCTGGCCTGGCAGGGGCAGGGGCAGGGGCAGGGGCAGGGGCAGGGCCAGGGGCAGGGGCAGGGCCAGGGCCAGGGGCAGGGGCAGGGGCAGGGGCAGGGCCAGGGCCAGGGCCAGGGGCAGGGGCAGGGGCAGGGGCAGGGGCAGGGGCAGGGGCAGGGGCAGGGGCAGGGGCAGGGGCAGGGGCAGGGGCAGGGGCAGGGGCAGGGGCAGGGGCAGGGGCAGGGCCAGGGCCAGGGGCAGGGGCAGGGGCAGGGGCGGGGCCAGGGGCAGGGGCAGGGGCAGGGGCAGGGGCAGGGGCAGGGGCAGGGGCGGGGGCGGGGCAGGGGCAAGGCAGGGGCGGGGCAGGGGCAAGGCAGGGGCGGGGCAGGGGCAGGGGCAGACTCTTCAGTCTGCTCTGCCTGCAGTGGGGTCCACTGTCCTTGCCAGCACCCTCATCACCCACCACATCATCCTTGCACACGATGGTCTTCTGTTGTGCCGGCCATGACGCGGGCAGGTGGAGATCATCAGCTCGCTGCCAGCAGACGCGGTGATCAGCCTGTACCGGGTGGGCCCCATGGTGGACCTGTGCACCGGGCCCCACCTGCCCAACACCACCTACCTCAAGGTCAGGGCGCAGGCCAGGCTGTTGGCCAGGCCAGGTAGCCGGCCAGACCTGGTCAATCTGTGGCCAGGCCAATGGATCAGGGGTAGCAGCTGGCCTGGACATACAGTTGGCCAGGTCAGCCAGTTGTCCAAGCCAGGTCAGCCAGTGAATGATAGGGTGGCAGTCCTGGTCAAAAGACAGGTCCAGGTCCAGGTCCAGGTCCAGGTCCAGGTCCCAGGTCCAGGTCCAGGTCCAAGTCATTGTCAGGAGGCAGGTGACACCCGTCACAGGTCAGGGCAGCTGTGCCCAAGGTCCTGTACGCCAGCAGTGTTGCCCTCATGCTGCTCGTCTGCCCTCCCTCCTGGCGTTCTGCAGGCTGCCGGGGTGACCAACGCGTCCCGGGCCTACTGGCGGGCTGATGCCAAGCGGGAGCACCTCCAGCGTGTATATGCCATCACCTTCCCGGACGCCAAGCAGCTCAAGGAGTACCAGCACCGCATGGAGGAGGTCAGGGCAGCCCGCCTCTTGTCTGCCTGCACTGCACCTGGTCAGCAGCGAGAGCTCCAGCAGCAGCAGCCCCTGCCTGTGATGTCCCTCCCCCTGATCTGGTGTCCCTGCCCCTGATGCAAACGGTCAGCAGCGGGAATAGTGGCAGTGGCAGTGGCAGCGGTAGTAATAGCAGCAGCAGCAGTGGTGATGGTAGCAGCAGCAGCAGCAGTGGTGGTGTCCCGTTCTCCAATTGCCCAGTGTGCTGTCAGCACGTGTAGATACCCCTTGCCACCTTACCCTGCCTCTGATGACCTTGCCCCTGATGACCTTGCCCCTGCGGCCTCCCTCCCTGCGGCCTCTGCCCCTACCCCTGCAGGCAAAGAAGCGCGACCACCGCAATGTGGGTGTGCAGCAGCAACTGTTCTTCTTCCACCAGTTGTCCCCCGGTAGCTGCTTCTTCCTCCCGCATGGGGCCCGCATCTACAATGCCCTGGTCGCCTACATCAGGCAGGTAGCGGCAAGCGCCTGCCCAGCTGTGCAACTTACAACTGGGAGTCTGCTGTACAACCAGATAACCAACCCACAGTACTGTGCTGCCAGCCAACAGAACAATTGCCGCAGCAAGCACAGCCCAGTAGGGGCCTCATAGCTTTGCCTGCTTCACATGGGCCCTATGCAGCTGTGCTGGGACCTGTTAGTGTGTCTTTGAACAGGCAGAGCTGGACATGTTGCCACTCCAGGAGGGGTGAAGCTGAGAGCTGCAGGCTGCAGGCCAGATCTATGTGCCGCAGGCTGCAGCCTGGTGATGATGTGATGACCCTGTTCCACGACCCTTGACTCACGCAAAGAGCAGAACACAATGGCCTTGCCACTGCCCTTGCTCAGTCACCTGCTAGGGCCACACCCTTGGTGCCTTTGTATGACCCCACCCCCCTTCCAACACAACAGGGTGCACTGGCCCTGGACCAGCCCTGCCACAGGGTGACCTGCACTGGCCAGCCCCAGCCCCAGCCCTAGCCCCAGCCCCAGCCCCAGCCCCAGCCCCAGCCCCAGCCCCAGCCCCAGCCCCAGCCCCAGCCCCAGCCCCAGCCCCAGCCCTAGCCCCAGCTCCAGCCCCAGCCTTGTGCACTTAGCATTGTAGTCACTACTGGACAAACCCTGCCATTGGTCCTGCACTGGTCACCCCGACTGGGAGCCCCAGCCCCAACAGAGCTAAAAGTTAGCCTCTCACAGTACAAGCGGGTCTTCCGGGTTAGCCACAACCCCATACCACTGCAAGAGAGTGTGCTGGACAGCATACCCCTGGATGGGCCTGGACCACTGACTGCCTGGCTGGCTATGACCCTGGTGTGCTCCTAGTGAACACACCGCCCTGTCACAGGCCCCATAGCAGCAGCCTCTGACCTGAAGTCATCCCCACCACTCTTCAGCTCCTGCTGTGAGGGGGATGGGCGGCATTGGCAGTGGATGGTAGTGCTTGCTGCTGCAGGGAGAAGTACTGGGAGTATGAGTATGATGAGGTGGTGTCACCAAACATGTACAACTTTGACCTCTGGGTGAGCACACAGGCCCGACCCCGGCCCCGGTCCCAGCCCCAGTCCTAGCCCTAGCGCCAGCCCCTGCCTCTGCCCCCTCCTTGGCCCCAACCTCTGCCCCTGGCCCTCTCCCTGCTCCTACTGGAACAGCCGTAGGCCCCAGCCCCAGCCCCAGCCCCAGCCCCAGCCCCAGCCCCAGCCCCTGTCCATGCCCCAACAGCCTGGAACAACCTTAGACAAAGGCTAAGCAATAGGCACCACAGCTGTTCTCAGAGCACTACCTACAACTTGCAGCTACACTATTTCCCATCTACCCTGCCTGCCTGCCTGCCTGCTTGCCTTGTTACTGCCTGACTGCCTGTCTGCCTGACTGCCTGCAGGTTACCAGTGGTCATGCTGACCACTATAAGGACAACATGTTCCACTTTGAAGTGGAGAAGCAGCTGTTTGGCCTGAAACCCATGAACTGCCCTGGTAAGGCTGCAGGGATAGGGGGACAGCACACACACACTTGCAGCCAAGCAGGGCAGTCAGAGCCCGGGCGCTTTGCCACCCGCACTCCCAACTCGGTGTCAAAGCCAGCTTGACGGCATACCGCACGGATGTAACAGCTGGCTATAACAGGTCAGACAAGTGAACAGAGCTGTTTCTTTAGACTGGTACGTGATCAAGGTCATGCATATACTGTCCAGAACAGAGAAGCAACTAAATTGTACATGATTAGACAATAATTGAAAGTCACATTGCGGAGATCAAATGTACATTGTTGGCCCTGATAAAGTCAAGTTACCATACAATGAAAAGTATGTTGCCATGACATATAGATGATGAAACGATAAAACGTTTGTCAAGAGCTCACTGGGAAATTGACGTGATATTGACGGACAATAAGTTATAATATATATAGTCGTAGTCTAATTGCACATCATTGCGTTTTTGTTATTTTGTTTTAATTGTCCTGAGCGAAGGAAAGAGTCGGTTCTGATGCAGCCAGGAATGGCATGAAATATTGGCCTTTTAAGCGTGACTAAATGCCCTCTTTTTTGCGGATCAAGTTCAGTGGGTCGCGCTCTGTGGGGCCTTGTGTGCTGCTCTTCCGCCTCCCGGAGCTGCTCTTACCTGAATTGTGCAGCTGCCTGACCCTTGAGCCCCAGCCCCTTGCCCTATGCGTGCGTGACCCTTGTGTTGTGGGTGCGAGCCTCTGCAGGTCACTGCCTAATGTTCAGGAGCCAGGTGCGCTCCTACCGCGACCTCCCCATGCGCTTGGCTGACTTTGGCGTGCTGCACCGCAATGAGTTCAGGTGAGGAGGGACGAGGCAGGGACCTGCCACAGCCACCTACTGCTGATGCTGGTAGCTAAGGGTGGTGCTCTGGGGTTGGGGCAGGGGCAGGGGCAGGGGCAGGGGCAGGGGCAGGGGCAGGGGCAGGGGCAGGGGCAGGGGCAGGGGCAGGGGCGCAAGCACAGGCTGTGTGCCATCATCATTGCAGCCATTGATGTTTGGCATGAAGCTAGTCAGCACCACGGCTCTCTGTGATCCTTTTAGCTGCTGCAAACGCCTTGCCTCAGCGGGCTGGCTGTGGACATCCTCATCCATGCATAGCAGTCGCCTGTAGACCTTGCTGGTTCTGTCTCTATGTGTGGTGTGTGTGGAGTGTGTGGAGTGCAGTGGTGCCCTGTCAGGGCTGACCCGGGTCAGACGCTTCCAGCAGGACGACGCCCACATCTTTTGCCGCCATGATCAGGTGGGTCAGGACCACAGCAGCCGCCGCCGCAGCCACAGCAGCTGCCGCCGCAGCCACAGCAGCCACAGTGGCCGCTGCCGCCGCCGCCGCAGCAGCAGCTACAATCGCAGCAGGCACCACAGTGGCTTGACTATTGTCTGGTACTCAGCCCTGACCCGCCCGTCACCCCTCAGCCCACTGGGTACCCCTCAATACTGAGTGAGTCTGTTTGGGTGTGGCACTCTATTGCAGCCCACCTGTACCCTGCTAGGCCCAGCTCAGCCTTGCCGGCCCAGCTCTGCCAGCTGTTACCTAGCTCCGCCCTAGCAGTCCCAGCTGCGCCCTGGCTGGCCCAGCTCAGTCTTCGCGGCCCAGCTCAGACCAGCTGTGGCTTGGCTTGTCCAGCTTGGCTTGGCAGAAGGCTACTCAGTGAGAGCAGCCACCTGGCCGCCTGCACGCCCGAGCTCAGCCCTGGCCAGCCCAGCCCATCCCAGCTGTGCCCTGGCTTGACTTGTCGCAGGTGATGGAGGAGGTGCAGGGTGTGCTGCGGCTGCTGGACAGCGTGTACGACACCTTTGGCCTGGACTACTCCATGGTGCTCAGCACACGGCCAGAGGGCTACCTGGTGAGGCTCCTAGCTCCTTGCCACCTGCACACCCTCTGCAGCTGAGGGGCAGGCAGGGTGCAGGGGGTGCTGGGTGAGGGCCGGCTCTTGGCCACCTGCACACCGGTTTTCTTTCACAGTATACACAGCGCTCGCTATGAAATGCCATACGTCAGGGGTCGTTATATCGCTATGAAATGGTTGCTTCGCGAGCTGCACTACCACGCACTGAGCTATACAACATGACCTTGAACCTGCGATTTTGCATATTTCAGCGCAGTTTTAGCTAAAACTTCCACCTGAGCAAGTAAGTTCGAACTGTAAATCCAAGGGTATGAACCATGCCATGCCATGTCTCTTTGAGCTTTAGGTCATGCATCAGGGCGAAACGAAAAAACATCACTGCTGCACACCCTCTGCAGCAGTGAGGGCAGGCAGGGTGCAGGAAGGCTGCCTGGTCAGGGCAGGCTCCTGGCTGCAACAGTGGCTCCTGGTAGGCAGGCCATGAATGGCCACCGAACCTTTACCATGCCCGCCCACCCCACCTGCCTTCCGGCCTGGCTGCAGCCCCGCCTGGCAGGCAGTCCTCAAACGCCCATCCCACCTTCACCTGGAAGCGCCTATTACATAACCTGTACCGCCCACCTCTCCCCACACCTCGCCTGCTCACCCTGCCTGCCTGCTGGGGGGCCTGATCACCACGCACGGCTTCTACTCCCTCGGCCCTCTGCCCACCCGCCCGCCCGCTCACCCCCACATGTAACCATGCTTGTGCTGAACCTACCTGTGCGTGTCTCTGCGTGCTACCATATCAGTGCATGTCACCGCCACCAGATGTGGTGCTAAGCCAAGTGTTGCTGGACTTGGACATGAACATGTGCTGGGCCATTGGTCTGGGCATGGACATCAGTGGTTCTTGGTCTGACCAGTCTTGCTGCTGTGTGTGCTGGTGCTGCTGGGCAGGGGGAACTCGAACAATGGAACAAGGCCGAGGCTGCGCTCACGGATGCACTGAATGCAACGGGCAAGCCGTGGGGTATCAACGAAGGTAAGGCAGCGCACCTAGCAGCCTGACTATGTCTGGAACTTCCTGTGAAAGGTACTGCTGCCACTTCTGAATTTGTTCAGCAGCCAGCATGTCGGGTGTAGCAAACTCGACAGCCTTGCCAAACAAGGGAAAAGGTTGAACCTAGAAGGGTACTCAAACAAAGCAGCTGTGTGCACAGTAGCATGCACAGGCCGTGCTATGATCTCTAAATAGAAATATAGAAATAGAAATATAAATATAAATATAGATAGAAACTGAACCTTAGGCTCCGATTCAAATGCCTGCAGTGCCTTGACTTGCAGGGGATGGCGCGTTTTATGGCCCCAAGATCGACATCACGGTGTATGATGCGCTGCGCCGCAAGTTCCAGTGCGCCACTGTTCAGCTGGACTTCCAGCTGCCCATACGCTTTGACCTTGAGTATGTGACTGAGGTAGGCTGTGGGGCTACCTTGCTCTGCTGACATGGCTCCCTCCCCCTCCCCCTCCCCCTCCCCCTCCCCCTCCCCCTCCCCCTCCCCCTCCCCCTCCCCCTCCCCCTCCCCCTCCCCCTCCCCCTCCCCCTCCCCCTCCCCCTCCCCCTCCCCCTCCCCCTCCCCCTCCCCCTCCCCCTCCCCCTCCCCCTCCCCCTCCCCCTCCCCCTCCCCCTCCCCCTCCCCCTCCCCCTCCCCCTCCCCCTCCCCCTCCCCCTCCCCCTCCCCCTCCCCCTCCCCCTCCCCCTCCCCCTCCCCCTCCCCCTCCCCCTGCCCCTGCCCCTGCCCCTCCCTCTCCCCCTCCCTCTCCCACTGCAGTGTAGACCATAGTCACAGTCTGGAGTGTGATGGCCGCAGACCCAGGCAGCGGAGCGGCCGGTCATTGTGCACCGAGCGGTGCTGGGCAGTGTGGAGCGCATGTTCGCCATCCTCACGGAGCACTATGCCGGCAAGTGGCCCTTCTGGCTCAACCCCCGCCAGGTGAGGGGGAATCCTAGGCCCATGGCAGTCATTACTGCCACAGGCACCAGCATCGGAGGCACCTAGCTAAGACAAAAAAGGACGCAGCACCTGGCAATCATAAAGGCTTACGATCACTTTTCTCATGCAGCCACATGTGAAGCCATGGGCCACCTGACAGGAGCTAGAGCAGGGACCCTCAGGACCGCCCATGAGCACAGGCTCAGTCACACTGGTCACACAACCATGGGCCCTGGTTGAGGCCTTGGGCGATGAATGACATGGGCCTTGATTGATGACCCTTCTGCCTGTTGCCCTGCCTGCTGTGGTGTCTGCGCCTGGCCCTGCACCTGCGGCTGCATGCCTCTGGCACCTGTCTCATGTGTTGGCGCCTGGCCCTGCACCTGCCCCTGTGCCTAGCCACCCTCAGCTACCACCTGCTGAGGGCTTCCCACTGCTGCTACTGGGTCTGACAGGCGAGGAGCTTGTGAATGCCTGCAGGTCATGGTGGTGCCCATCAGTGAGAGCAGCTATGACTACGCTAAGTCATTGCGAGGGGCTATCCGCAAGATAGGCCTGCATGTGGACGCCGACTGCAGCGACCGCAAGATGCAGAAGAAGGTGATGAGCGCTGGCCACCCACTCCTGCTGCTGTTCCCGTCACCCCTGCTGCTGCCGCCGCTGCTACTGCCACCGCCGCCGCCGCTGCTGCTGCTGCACCCACTCCTGCTGTTGCCTGACCCTCTGTTGTTGCAACTCTTGCTGTAACCCCCTGCTTGAAAACCTCACTCACTCTGGTCATCACTCTCACTCCTGTGGTGGTGGCCATAGCCATGCATCCTGGACGCCGCTTGCCAGGGCAGTTGCCTGTAGGGTCATACCAAGACACCAACTACATTCCTGCCACTGCAAGAAGCCAGCAAATGTCTCATGTGTCGACCAGGCCATGCAAGTCAACTACCTCAACCACCTCATGCAAAGCACCACCCCATGTTGCCCCAGGTGCGTGAGGCCCAGCTGGCGCAGTACAACTACATCCTGGTGGTGGGGGAGGCTGAGCGCACGGCACAAACGGTCAACGTGCGCACACGGGACAACATGGTGCATGGCATGTTCAAGGTGGAGGGGGTAGGGGTAGGGGTGGGGGTAGGGGTGGGGGTGGGGGTAGGGGTAGTGGTGGGGGATGGGGTGGTGGTGGGGGTGGTGGTAATGGGGCTCACAGCAGCAGCCTGCACAGCCCCTTCCCCTTGACAGGACAGGGCTCAGGCAGGGTCTATGGGGTGGACTCGCAGCCTGGCAGGGGGTGTGGTAGGAGGCCAGGTACCTTGGGTACATCAGAGAGGGCAGCAGCTCTCAGGGATGATGGACCTGGGATGAAACAGGAGCAGGGTGAGCGGTGTGCTGTGAGGGGCGGTGTGCGGTGAGGGGTGGTGTGCGGTGAGGGGCGTCGTGCGGTGGGGGGCGGTGTGCGGTGAGGGGCTGAGTCAGCGAGCTGCCACCACCCTGCATTTAGTTGCAGCACTGGATGTAGTTAGCACGGGGGCTGGGAAAGGGGTTAGTGTGGCTGGCTGGGCGCTCTCACAACAAGCTGTGCTTGTCAGTACCAGCATTGAGTGAACTGGGCGGGTCGCCTTGGCTGGCATTATCATTACCCTCTACCTGCTCTTATGTCAACCTCTTGGCTGGGTCTGGTCCATGGCTGCTGTCCTCGTAAGCAGTATGCAGGGTTCATGCATGGCTAAAGAAAGGAAGCCGGCTTGTCTTTGCCTTAGCCTCCACCTTGAGCTCTCAACCCTGATCTGGCTTGCTCTGGCTGGCGCCCTGCAGTTGGCTGAGCTGCTGGAAATCCTTGAAGAGGAGCTGAAGACCCGGTCGCTCGACAGCAAGTTTGTGGGACGCTCCAGAGGTGAGCATGCGCGCCCTCCTGCGTCATTGGCCCTGTGCCTAGGTGCATGCCATGCGTGTGCATGGTGTCATCTGCAGCATGATGTGTGCATGATGTTGTGCAGCAAGAGTGGATGCATGATGTTGTGCAGCAGAGTGGATGCATGATGGGTGGACAGGAATGCATGTTACACAAGTATGAAAGCTGGTGCGCATGGTGGGTGCCATGCCTAACATGGTATCTGTTTGTTCCCTTTATCTCATGACACTGACGCTTTGTCTGGCCGTGACCGCAGGAGAAGCTGCTGCCGAGGCCCCTGCCGCTGGCTGAAGTTGAAGTGCATGGAGCTCAGATAGAGGCTGCCATGCAATGATGCCGTGAGCTGGTAGTCACTCTGTTGGCGTTTCGTGAAGGCTGATGTGAAGAGCTGGGGATCTTCAATTACAGGACACAGGGGTGTAGTCACTGCTTTGCTCTATATCCCGGCTTGCTCAATGATCCGTTCAGTGTGATTCTTCTACTGTGCGTCCCAACGCCTCACAGCGGCATCGTAGGCAGGTATAATGCGTGTACTGTTCTGCAGCAGCAGGACGTATTAAGCAGAGCATGTCTGGCACCTTAACGATCACTCATGCCACTCATGCAAGCGTTATTACCGATGTAAGGTCTCTGCCCATGCGCCGGGCTGTATATCAGGGCCGGATGCAATGTTATCGCGCCCTACAGCACCACGCGCGCACACGCAAGCCGACTGCCGCAAGCCAAAGCCATGGACCAAATCATGCCGAGGCAAACACAGACATGCATCGTTACCAGTCGACGTGACCAGTAAGTAACACATGCAAGAGCCGCAATCCACAGCCATCCTTGAGAACCAAGGTGCACAGAACACCCTAGACTGCGGGTGACATCTCATACTGCCTGACTGGCCTCGCAGCCAATGCACAGGCACCAGGTCACAGCTGCCAAGGCGTGTCCTATGTCTGATGCTTGCCTGAAAAGCCCAGGGGCTGCTTGAGTGTTACATCACACTTGCCCCCATTCCATCCTTACGATGCCAGTCATGCCATCCTCCTCATGCCAGGCAACCCTTTTCATGCTCATGTGGGCAGATATCACATAAGATGTCTGTTGGGGCAGCACCTTTGCTCTGGGTTGTGCTTCCCCAGTGCACCTTCTGGATGCCGGGTCATTGCGGCCCTGCTCCTCCTCCTCCCTACTGCATATGTGGGTGGAGGGTGTCTGTGCCAGCACCACCCTGGCTGTGGTCGTGCACTGCACCCCGCTGCATCCACTGGGTGCCAGGCTAGCACAGCATCCTGCTGCAAAATGACATGCATGATTCCACACCACAATGAAACCGGCAACGTGACTGGCTGCATGACCATGCTTTCACACCACATTGAGATGGAGACCCGCTGCTCCTCTTCCATACTGCATCCGCAGGCAGTCACTCAGCCAGCTCCGACAGCAGCGGTGGTGATGGCCAAAGCAGGGCTGTACTGCAGCACTGCATGGCCAGCCTCGTGGCCGCAGCCGCTGCCCCTGAGGCAGCCACACAACCCTCAGCCCCAGCTTCCACCCCTCCACAGCCAACCCCTACACAGCAGCTGTCAGAGTGGCTGGCGTCTTGCGCCCGCAACGGCATCAGCATGGACCCTCAGCATCCCACTGCATACATCTTAGCTGATGAGCTCCCAGCATGGGCCAGCAGCCAGCAGCCAGGCAGCCTGCAGCTGAGCTTGGCCTCCACTGCCGATCTGGCCAGCATGGTGCACAGCTGGGCATTGCTGAGGAGCCAGGTCGTTATGCAGCGCCTGGCACAGCTTCCCGGCCTCTCCGCAAGCTTTGGTGCGGACGGGCAAGAGCCTGGCGGCTCTACTGGGCAAGACCTTGAGAGCGCCAACAGTGACGAGCGGGACGTTCAAGCACCTAGAGTCAGCAGCTTGGAGGACCTAGTGCCGGCATCCTCCGTCGACGACCTGGACGACTTTGGACGTGCTGTGTTGCGGGAGCTCGCGGCTCGAGCCCAGGGTGACCTAGAAGCCGGCAGCCCGATTGACTGGCGTCGCGCCTCGCAGGCGTCCTCACTGCTGCGTTTGTTGGGGCTGCGTGGCTCTGAGGCAGTTCTGGAGTCTCTCGAAGCGGTCATCGTCCGCGCCGAGGAGCATCGACAACGAGAGGTCCTCGTCGTGCAGCATGCAATTCGGCAGGCACAAGCATACGCCCCGCACCTAAGTAGTCTGTCTGCAAGCCTCTCGGCGGCGGGACACCCTTCCTGTGAGGTGGGCGGGATCAGCTCGGATAGCCTGGAAATCGTTGACCTTGTCGTGGAAGTGCCGGCACCCCGGGAAGGCGCGCCGGTTTTGCGCGTCGCCATCCCACCTTTGCCGGCGGTGCACGATGCAGCAGGGCAGCCGCGCCACTCTGGCCTGACACTTGCTATGCAAGTCATGCTGCTGGCGCACTTCGACGCGGTGGTGTTGCTCAGCAAGGAGGAGTGGCTACGGACGCAATCGGAGGAGGAGCGCGTCAGGTTTGTACAACAGCGTATCCAGCTCGCCCTACGGAGAGCCGAGCATTTGCGGAGACTCACTGGGCGCAAAGTTTGAGGGATTCTGCGGTGTTGAGCAGGGCCGATGCTGTGCAGTGCGATAGGGCATGGCAGCATGCATGTTGTTGGCTTGCCCTTTGCGTCCATGGCTGGCCATGTTTATCATGTTGGGCACACTAGGGCTGACACATTTTGGCACATCTATTGGAACGGGTCAGAGTCATTGATTACCAACAGCAGATCAAGCACAACTGCAAATGAATGGTGAGCGTGCATGATTTGCGTGTGCCTACTCTATGAATAGTCCTTTGTAAGGTTCCTAAAATAGACTATAAATAGACTAGATATAGTACTAGTCGAATTAGTACTATTTTTGACTAGAATAGAGATAGTCTAGTCGCTCCATGCAAAAAAAAGGAAACCTTGCCCTAGGCGATTGCAGAGCTATTAGCAGTTTCAACGGGAGAACTCATTGTCATCATTGTTGAAGGGGATCTCTGCTCATATGAAGAACATCTGGAATTTCCGCCAGAATTGCTCCACAACACAGGGAAGCAGCGCCGTACCATTCCAGCACTTCGCGACTCGCTGGAAAGGCAGCTCTGCGGCGGCTGCTGTTGCTGCTGTATCTGCTGTCGTGTCGCACGCTGTCGCTTTGGCTTGCACTTGTGTTCATTTGTAGTAGACATGTTCACGCAGCTGTAGGACTGGTCACAATCGCCGCAAACGGCTTTGCAAACGCTTTGTCCTCACTCACCTGAAATGAGAAGCGCTTGCTGTAGATGCTATGCTCCCAGCTTCCTCTTTGATTGTGTGCCGCCCGATGGGCCAGCAGCTGCCGCCATCGGAGTTCGACTACGGACGCGGGCAATCCCTTTGTCGGCAAATCAACAGAATTGCAACTGATACTGACTGCTCTTAAGACTAGCACGACGTGTCTGGCAGGCTGTGTACGCCCCATTGCGACTGAAACGAGTTGATTTGGTGACGAAATAGTCGACTAGACTACACTATTTACTATCTCTAGTCTATACTATTTACTACATGGGACATAGAGATGTCTATTTGGGAACCTTAGTCCTTTGTAAGTTACACAAGTCGAGGATGACTCACACTACACCTAGCGCTTCTCAAAAGCTGTCACTCCTCTCTGGATCCTTTGACATGCATGAGTGCAGGTTTGCAGAGCCTCAGTGGTGGCCCAACCCTGTAAATGACATCTGGCCCCAACATGCCTCATACGTAGGGAGCGACCGGCCAACCTCGAACTCTACTTCTACTTTTCTAGGCTCGTAGTTTTTCTAGGATTTCTAGGCTCATGGTTCTTTCATCCGCTTCCGCTGTCACAGCAGCAGGGGCCAGGGTGTCAGGGGTGCAGCGGCATGCAACCTTGTCACAGGAGCAGGGACAAGATGGGCTGGCCTCGACGCAGGAGAAGGGCCATGGCGGCAGGGGTGCAGCAACATGCCACCTCATTACAGGATCAGGGCCAGGGCGGCAGGGTGCAGCGGCATGCAACCTCGTCACAGGTGCAGGGTCGCCATAGGCAGGCACCACACAAAGCTGGAAGAGGTGGCTGATGCCATTGAGGCCCAGAGTCAGGCGTTCCCAACTACCTGAAAACCACCCCCCTGTGATAGGAAGCCCGTGTCTCCGTCAAAGACATATGTAAACAGTGCTTTGAACAGAGGAGACTCATAGCTACGAGATGGCAGACGCAGCGAAAATCATCTCGCTCTCAGCGGTGCTCAGTGCCTGCCCAAAGATCGACATTTGAATTCATGCGATTTCGCCACATGCGAGGCGCGCCGCACTAGCACGCTTCGCCACACTGTTGTGAGTGGCACCTGCAACGCGCAGCAGCAGTCGGAACATGGTTTGCTTTTGGCATGTGGACGCGACGACGGCAGTCGTGACGACTGGATACCACTATTAGCTTTTGGAGCTGCTGCTGGCGCTAGTGCATTTCCGGCTGCTCTACTACGCTTAACAAGGTGCTAGGTGCAGTACGTGGTGTTGTCTCACCTCGCTTTGCTGCCCTCGACTTGTTAGCTGCAGGTGCCTCACGCTCACGTGACGTGCTTGCCGCTGCCAGCTATTGCTGCTGCTGAGGGGGTGCACCAGCAGGCACAACCAGCTCAGGGGTGGTGCCTGCAGGTGTCAGCTGCTGCGGAGGGGGCGCAGCTGCGGTAAGCTTCACACGTCGCTCTATAGCTTGGGTACCCTCCAGCTGGTGTGTACCTCCTGCTTGTGGAAATGGTATGTCTGAAGCTGCTTCCCTGGCCAGAGGGCAGAGCTGAGCAAACGGCTGAAGGAGGGTGAAGGCTCCATGATGGCACTGCGTGTGAAGGAGCTGGAGGCTGAGAAGGCAGTGCGCGAAACAGCTGGTGGCCCTTTCCGACACCAAGGCCCCGAATGAGTCGCCTGTTGTTGCTGACCACCTGGATGTAGACGCGTGAGACGTGCGTGAGGTGTCCAGGGCTCTGCATGGTGCGCTGAAGCGTGCGCGAACATAAGCCGACATCTTGGACACGATCAATATTTGTCGGACCGTTGTAATCAATATATCCTCATGCCGATGTTGTTAGACCAGCCACATACCTGCCCACCTGCAAAAATTGTTGTAACCTGGCAAAACCCCATGCAGCCCAAAAGTCGTATGCAAAAGTCACATGCGAAGTCGGATGCGAAGGGCACAGTCACCTGTATCACTATCCTACTGTGGTGCCCCTACACTTCACCACAGCAAGAGCAACCGGCGTGTGTCCCTAACCTAGCCTGGGACTGCACCCAAAACTAGGAGTCGATTGAATCCTACCCTATGCATGACTCTCCCGCACACACATCCCCTCTGTAAGGGGTAATCTGTTGGTTGTTTGTTATTCGTAGCATGACACACATGTCACTATCGTTGCCGCTGGTGCCGCCGCTGCCACTTCCGCAGCAGTCCCTTGTCGCGGACGTGCACCCACTCCTGGCCTGCGGAGCCTGGGTTAGGCATGGCGGGGCGGCCCTGCCAGCTGCTGAGCTCGCGAGGGCGGCCCGGCCCGGCTGCAATGCGGCGGATGTTCAGCGCGGCTGACACGTCCCGGTTGTAGAAACTGCGCTTGATGACATTGCTGGTTGAGCACATCAAACCGCGGATCCGGGACTGTTTCGCCATGCTGCGCACCGGGTACAGCCACCTGCAATTGTCAATGCACATGCAAAACCCAGGTCGAGCCATGTCCAGTCTAAACGGTGCATGGCATGGTTAGGGCTAGCTTGTGCACCTATGTAAAGACAACTCCTACAAAGTAAATGCGTCTGTTGCCTCTCACCTGCTGGCCTCAGCCTCGTCTTGCACGTCATCATTGCGGGCTGAGCTGACCCGGCTGGTACGAAACTCATGCACCATCACCACACGGCCGGGGAAATGCTTGCAGGCCTCACGTAGCATCTGCTTGACAGGCACACCCCTACTGCCAATGCTGCCACTGCCGCTGAAGCTTGCTGACCCATATGCCAGTGCAAGGGGGCGGCCTGTCTCAGCTGAGTTGCAGCGTACCATGGCGCCCTTGACAGTCTGCAGCCAAGCCACAAAAGCAAAGATGCATTGTGGGCTCAGGTCCAGCCATGGCAAAGACTAGCATTGTGAGCACACATACTGGCACACATGATGGCTCACATACATGGCATACATCCACAGGCCGTTCTAAGCCACAGATAGCCAGCACTGCCCAATGCATTGTGGGCTCAGGTCCAGCCAGCTCACCTCAGCCCAGAACTTGGCCACCGTGCTCTGCTTGTGTCGGTAAATCCGGAACCTGGCGTTGGACCAGCGCGGCTTGGACAGCTCGGCCCACATGGCGGGCCAGGTGGCCAACACCGCGTCGACGTACAGCTGGTACCTCTCCAGCGAGGCGGTGTGTTTGGTGACTTGCGACAGCGCATCCTGTTGAGGCCCGATGCCGGCCATCCAGACCTTGGACGTCTTGGCGTGCTGCGTGATGCCGCTCTGCCGGTAGTACTGCCCCGCAGTGAGGGTCCGCTGCCACACGGACTTCACAGCGCCAGAGGGGTACCGCTCCTCGTGCGCCACAGTCGCCATGTTGGTCTTGCCAGGGTCGCAGCCCAGCCAATCGGCGCCCAGGTGCGCCAGCGGGTTGACTGCGCCCTCCTCCTTGCCCATGCAAGGCAGCTCATCGGGTAGCTCTGCAGGCTTGGGGCGCGTGAACATCAGGCTGACCGCGACTCCGTCAGTGTGCACCAAATTCTCAAACTTCTGTCCGGCATTGGGGCGAAGGTAGTCGATGTTGGGCAGGAAGGCTCTCCACCGGTTGGCGACCTGCAGCCAACACAGCAAGCATATTCTGACACTGTGCAAAGCACAAGTTTTGTGTCATCAGACGATCAACAATCATCAAGCCTCAATCAATGGCTGAACCTGAAAGCAAATGCATCACCACGTACCTCACTGTTTTTGGGCCCAAGCTCCAGTTTGCCATCCCTCATCACCACACCATCAGTGAATTTGGGCAAGGAGGTGATGCCCGCTGGCAGCACGCGAGCAGTTCGCATCAAGCCGTAGAGGGCCCGGGTGTCCAGCTGGATATGGTGAGCCTTGCAGGTGCAGCCGGGGGTGAGTGCAAAGGGGGAGGGGGGGCGGTAGGGCCTGGTGTGGGGCTGGCTCCCCGCTGCCTGCCAGACCATGCAGTCCAGCTGCCAGCTTGTGTTGGCTGCCTCAAGCTCTCTGCTGATGTACACTGCATGGCGCAGCAGGCTGCCCCGGTTGGCCTTCCTCCCAAGCCAGTCTTCATTCACTGCCTGCCCCTCACGCAGTCCAAGCAACCCCCGCTGTTTGGCCACAGCCTCCCGCATGGCACCAGTAGGCACCACCCCACCTGCACCCTGCAGCCAGGTCACCACCTTGCCCTGCACACTCCGCGACACCCAGCTGCGCTCACGCTGAGTCCAGGCTGGCCTGCCACCCAAGGGCACCCCCAGGCGCCGCCGGTGCTCAAAGGAGCCAGCGAATAGCGTGGCCCCAGCCAATGCCACCGCTTGCTCAACCCGGCGGGTGAACAGCTCGGTTAGGCTGTTGGCAAAGCTTGTCTCCAGCTTGTTGCCAACGGCGTCCACGGTGTTGGTGTCGTACGAAAAGCGAGGTACATCCCTGAGGCGGGCGTGGAGGGCCGGGTACGCGTCGAGCACCTCCTCCACAGCTTCGCTGGGCCGGGTGTGCTCGCCGGGAGGAGGCACACCGCGGCAGAGATGCAGGAACAGGTTGCGGTCTGCCAGGTTGGGGATGATGGCGACCTCGGCAGGGATGTTAGCGGGGAAACAGCGGCGCACCATGAGGCCAAACAGCACGCTCCCGAGCAGCGCCCTCATAGTGCAGGCTTCCACCTGAGCCTTTATCAGCGGGACGAGCCGCGCCTCGACCACATTGGGAGCCAAGACCGGCCCCGCCTCTACAGCCGCAGGGGGGTTCATCAGGAAATGGAGCTTACATTTCTTCGAATGCCACGAGTTACTTTTGTGTCGGTCCCAGCGCGCTGCACCGCTGGCCTGCTTTGCCTGCTGCGCCTGGCTTGGCTCTGGCTGAGCCTCGAGCTCGCGGTCAACCTCATAGTCCGAGGCATCACGGTTCCGTTTACGCTGCCTGTTTCGCTGCATAGCCTAGCAACCTCTACCCGGCCAGCGCATTTGACTTTGCAATTCTGTTACATGTCTCTAAGCTACATAGACACTTTGAAACAATGCAGCAACTTCTTTACCGACCATAGTTGAATCAAAACAAAAAGCGAAGGGCACAAGCACCTAGAGCGGGGCAATGGCAGGAGCGCTCGCCGCACCTGGAGAGCGTGCGGAAGTGTGGTCGACCAGGGTGCGAAGCGCTGGCCAGGCCGCGGGCCAGGCCGCGAGGTGGCATGGGAAGCACATGACACTGCAGGGAAAGCATGTTGCCTGCAGACCCTGTTTTCTGAGTGGTTTGACACGGGACCCATACACGAGGTCTACCTGCTGAGTGGGTCGACCATCTTTAAGCCGCAGCGCTTGCTGGGCGAGGAGATTCAATACAGAGAAGGGCGTATCACCGGGCTGGACTGGATAAACACCCCTGAAGCACCCACCAGCTTTGAAGTGGAGGAATCTAAGCTGCTGGAACGCGCCTCCACCCCCGGCGCTAGGGTACTGGCGCTCCTCATCAGGGTGAGACTCGCTTACCTTGAGGCTGGAGGCTCGTGAGCATGTGACGACGCTGTGGGCTCGCTTGCCGCAGGGAAGCCGGCAGGATATAGGCTCGGAACTGGCGCGCAAGTGGTTTGGAGCCGTCGAGCAAGCCATCAGCAGGCTGGAGGAGCTGGGCACTCGGCAATGCAGCCTTGAAGACCTGGAGAGCCCAGGAATCAGCGAGGACAGTGGCAGCATTAGTGGCGGTGGCAGTGGGATTTCCGTTGGCATTACCAGCACTAGCAGAGGCAGCAGCAGTGGCGGTGGCAGTGGGAGCAGTGGCAGTGGTGGCAGCTGTGGCAGTTGCAGTAGTGACAGAGGTGGCTGTGGCAGTGGGGGCAGTGGTGACAGCGGTGGCTGTGGCAGTGGGGGCAGTGGCAGTGGTGACAGCGGTGGCTGGGGCAGTGGGGGCAGTGGCAGTGGTGACAGCGGTGGCTGGGGCAGTGTCAGTGGCGGGGTGCGGGAGATGGCAAGTGAGCAGGTTGGGATGGTGCAGCGTGAGCTCCAGCAGCAGGGGGTAGTGGAGCAGCAGCCTGCAGCCCCGCCCCAGCAGCAGGGGCAAGGGGGGCAGGGTGCAGGGGGGCAGCAGCCTGCAGCCCCGCCCCAGCAGCAGGGGCAAGGGGGGCAGGGGGCAGGGGGGCAGCAGCCTGCAGCCCCGCCCCAGCAGCAGGGGCAAGGGGGGCAGGGGGCAGGGGGGCAGCAGCCTGCAGCCCCGCCCCAGCAGCAGGGGCAAGGGGGGCAGGGGGCAGGGGGGCAGCAGCCTGCAGCCCCGCCCCAGCAGCAGGGGCAAGGGGGGCAGGGGGCAGGGGGGCAGCAGCCTGCAGCCCCGCCCCAGCAGCAGGGGCAAGGGGGGCAGGGGGCAGGGGGGCAGCAGCCTGCAGCCCCGCCCCAGCAGCAGGGGCAAGGGGGGCAGGGGGGCAGCAGCCTGCAGCCCCGCCCCAGCAGCAGGGGCAAGGGGGGCAGGGGGCAGGGGGCAGGGGGGCAGCAGCCTGCAGCCCCGCCCCAGCAGCAGGGGCAAGGGGGGCAGGGGGCAGGGGGGCAGCAGCCTGCAGCCCCGCCCCAGCAGCAGGGGCAAGGGGGGCAGGGGGCAGGGGGGCAGCAGCCTGCAGCCCCGCCCCAGCAGCAGGGGCAAGGGGGGCAGGGGGCAGGGGGGCAGCAGCCTGCAGCCCCGCCCCAGCAGCAGGGGTATGGGGGGCTGGGTGATGGCGTGGTGCAGGCTGTGGGGGGCAGTGGAGGCTCGCCCCCTCGCAAGCGCAGACTGGTGGTGACTAGCTGCATCGATTGCATTGCGCCACGTCTGTACGTGGGCAGTGTCCATGCATTGGACAATGACGCCATTGAGCTCCATCGGAGGAACATCAAGTGTGTCATCTCCATCGCGCCGACACTCACGGAAAAGGCGCAGCGGCGCCTGTCTCAACACTTTGACCTGGTGCACTACGGACTGTCCCATGAAGTGTTCGGCCGCAACACGCACGCCACGCTGCGCGACGCCACACGTCGAATTCGGCAAGCAATCCACGAGAAAGGCGTGGCGGTGTTCGTGCATTGCAGGTCGGGCATGCACCGGTCTATTGCAGTGATCGTCGCGTACATGATGCAGGAACACGCGCACATGTCGTGGAGCGAGGCGTTTGCCTACGTCAGCACACGGCGGACATGTGCGCACGCCAAATACAAGGGCCTGGTAGAGGAGTACATACGGGGGGTCCCCCCCCCCTACCCCCCCCCTTTGAGAGGTGCCCCCCTTGCATGAAGGGAGCTGGATCAGCAAGAAAGAAAGAACTTATCTTCAGAAGGAGCGTGACGTCACACTCCTTGCCCTTTCCCCCCTTCCCTCCCCCTTCCTACCACCACCACTTCCGAGTCTGCCACCCACCTCCCCTCCTCCCCTCCCCCCCAGCCCACATCACACGCCGCAACCCCTTCCTAACCCCACTCAACAGCCCTAGGCGCAGCAGCTTTGAGCGGGCAGCCGGGAGCGGGCAGACTGGAGCGAGGAGCTTGAATCGGGCGCTTGTAGTTACAACAAACCCAGCCCACTCTAGCCTTGCCATTGTTGTGATGTTGTGTTGTTGTCAGCTTGTCAGCTTGTGGAGAGGTGTTGCAAATCGTTAGTGCTTCAATGCAATGGCTTAGCATCGCCGTGGGGAGGTGTTTTGGGATAATAGCGAATCAAGGCATGAGCTTAGCAAGGTGTTTCAGGTTTCATACATACAATGTGCAGTGTTGTGGCGTGGTGTGGCAAGTGCAAGGTGTACCTTCCAGCTGACTTGTGCAAGTAACCCCGAACATGTCACAGACAAACTAATGTTTGCGCAGCGTCAAAAACGCCTAGAAAACGGGGCAAATTTATGTCTGCGCAGCGTCAGACTTAACATTTATTATATGCTGCTGCTGCTGCTGCCCCTGCTGCTGCTGCCCCTGCTGCTGCTGCCCCTGCTGCTGCTGCCCCTGCTGCTGCTGCCCCTGCTGCTGCTGCCCCTGCTGCTGCTGCCCCTGCTGCTGCTGCCCCTGCTGCTGCTGCCCCTGCTGCTGCTGCCCCTGCTGCTGCTGCCCCTGCTGCTGCTGCCCCTGCTGCCCCTGCTGCTGCTGCCCCTGCTGCCCCTGCTGCTGCTGCCCCTGCTGCCCCTGCTGCCCCTGCCGCTGCTGCCCCTGCTGCCCCTGCCGCTGCTGCCCCTGCTGCCCCTGCCCCTGCTGCCCCTGCCCCTGCTGCTGCTGCCCCTGCTGCTGCTGCCCCTGCTGCTGCTGCCCCTGCTGCTGCTGCCCCTGCTGCTGCTGCCCCTGCCGCTGCTGCCCCTGCCGCTGCTGCCCCTGCTGCTGCTGCCCCTGCTGCTGCTGCCCTTGCTGCTGCTGCCCCTGCTGCTGCTGCCCCTGCTGCTGCTGCCCCTGCTGCTGCTGCCCCTGCTGCTGCTGCCCCTGCTGCTGCTGCCCCTGCTGCTGCTGCCCCTGCTGCTGCTGCCCCTGCTGCTGCTGCCCCTGCTGCTGCTGCCCCTGCTGCTGCTGCCCCTGCTGCTGCTGCCCCTGCTGCTGCTGCCCCTGCTGCTGCTGCCCCTGCTGCTGCTGCCCCTGCTGCTGCTGCCCCTGCTGCTGCTGCCCCTGCTGCTGCTGCCCCTGCTGCTGCTGCCCCTGCTGCTGCTGCCCCTGCCCCTGCCGCTGCTGCCCCTGCTGCCCCTGCCGCTGCTGCCCCTGCTGCTGCTGCCCCTGCTGCCCCTGCTGCTGCTGCCCCTGCTGCCCCTGCTGCTGCTGCCCCTGCTGCCCCTGCTGCCCCTGCCGCTGCTGCCCCTGCTGCCCCTGCCCCTGCTGCTGCTGCCCCTGCTGCTGCTGCCCCTGCTGCTGCTGCCCCTGCCGCTGCTGCCCCTGCTGCTGCTGCCCCTGCTGCTGCTGCCCCTGCTGCTGCTGCCCCTGCTGCTGCTGCCCCTGCTGCTGCTGCCCCTGCTGCTGCTGCCCCTGCTGCTGCTGCCCCTGCTGCTGCTGCCCCTGCTGCCCCTGCTGCTGCTGCCCCTGCTGCCCCTGCTGCTGCTGCCCCTGCTGCCCCTGCTGCCCCTGCCGCTGCTGCCCCTGCTGCCCCTGCCGCTGCTGCCCCTGCTGCCCCTGCCCCTGCTGCCCCTGCCCCTGCTGCTGCTGCCCCTGCTGCTGCTGCCCCTGCTGCTGCTGCCCCTGCTGCTGCTGCCCCTGCTGCTGCTGCCCCTGCCGCTGCTGCCCCTGCCGCTGCTGCCCCTGCTGCTGCTGCCCCTGCTGCTGCTGCCCTTGCTGCTGCTGCCCCTGCTGCTGCTGCCCCTGCTGCTGCTGCCCCTGCTGCTGCTGCCCCTGCTGCTGCTGCCCCTGCTGCTGCTGCCCCTGCTGCTGCTGCCCCTGCTGCTGCTGCCCCTGCTGCTGCTGCCCCTGCTGCTGCTGCCCCTGCTGCTGCTGCCCCTGCTGCTGCTGCCCCTGCTGCTGCTGCCCCTGCTGCTGCTGCCCCTGCTGCTGCTGCCCCTGCTGCTGCTGCCCCTGCTGCTGCTGCCCCTGCTGCTGCTGCCCCTGCTGCTGCTGCCCCTGCTGCTGCTGCCCCTGCTGCTGCTGCCCCTGCCCCTGCCGCTGCTGCCCCTGCTGCCCCTGCCGCTGCTGCCCCTGCTGCTGCTGCCCCTGCTGCCCCTGCTGCTGCTGCCCCTGCTGCCCCTGCTGCTGCTGCCCCTGCTGCCCCTGCTGCCCCTGCCGCTGCTGCCCCTGCTGCCCCTGCCCCTGCTGCTGCTGCCCCTGCTGCTGCTGCCCCTGCTGCTGCTGCCCCTGCCGCTGCTGCCCCTGCTGCTGCTGCCCCTGCTGCTGCTGCCCCTGCTGCTGCTGCCCCTGCTGCTGCTGCCCCTGCTGCTGCTGCCCCTGCTGCTGCTGCCCCTGCTGCTGCTGCCCCTGCTGCTGCTGCCCCTGCTGCTGCTGCCCCTGCTGCTGCTGCCCCTGCTGCTGCTGCCCCTGCTGCTGCTGCTGCTGCTGCCCCTGCTGCTGCTGCCCCTGCTACCTGCTGCTACCTTGGCGCTAGATGTGCAGGCTGGGGCACAGGGCACAAGGCATGCAAGGCTTTGTTGATGCCCTCTGCCTGGACCACTCTCACCCTTACTCGTACCTTACTTGAAGACATTGCACCTCATCCTGCTCCTCTCTCTAGCCCTTCTCCTCCTCCTGCTCTTCTTCCTCATGCACTCATGGCTGGCCGCGGCCTGGACTGGCCACGTCGCACTGACCCGTGCAAATGGGATGGCCGCCCAGCCATGCCGGAGCCAGGCGAGCCAGGCCAGGACTGGGTGATAAAACCCGATATGGCCCTGTTGGACGAGTGGCGGCGCAAGATCCCAACATAACAAAATACTAGACCCCCCACAAAAGGGCCTGTGTGTGGTAGAGTTATTAGGGCTTTAGCTAGTAGGCACACACACCAGATGGGCGGAGCTGAACTGGGCAGTATGCACGTTGGGCAGTGGCAATATTGAGCTTGCAGCCTGTGCTTTATTACAACTGTTTCAGACCATCGTCATCCTCACACTATCATTATGGATGTCAGCCCCTTTCTCCCTCACTAGGGCCTCCAACTGAGCCGGACCGGTAGTGGCCCCTGGCAGCATATGCTAGGGACCACTACTGGCCCGACTCATAATGGTGTTAAAGGGCTGTGGAGTAAACCCAACGCACATGGACGTGCCCTTCCATTTCTTCTTCACCATCGCGCGATGCGCATTGAGATGGGCGGTGGCTTCTTTACAGCAACTAGGGTGTCATTCATGGAGTGACAGTACATTCATGGAGTCATTTCCTCCCCAGCCTGCACAAACATGGCCGGCTGGGCTGGGGTGTCATTCATTTCCTCCCAGCCTGGACAAACGCAGGGACTAAGTTCTAGGAGTCCTCTTAAACATGGCCGGCTGGACCTACAACGCCACTCACATTGACACGATGCTAAGTACGCACCTCTCACCGCCTCCAGCTGAGCTCTGACCTGTTGCTTTCTTGCATGCCACTCCTCCTGTTGTACCTCACTCTTACTCCGGCCAACATCAGCTCACTCAACATGGAACAATGCGTTGCCTGAGGGTAATCTTACTCAGCTATGACTACATCATTATAGCATCATCGGTTGCACCCTTGAAGCTACAACCCTCATCCTGATGGCACATTCCCCCTGCAGGTCACTGAGCTCTCTGTCAAAAAACTCTCAATGAGTGTACAGTGATGAGTGTCCCATCCTCTCACCCTCTACAGCCCTCTCAGCCCTCTTCAACAGCAGTTGCACGGCTATGAAGCCTGGCAGCCAGTGCCCTTCTTTTTCCTTGATGCTGCCTCGCACTTTGCCTCTTACCCTTGCCTGAACAGTCTATACATGTCCAACATAGGCAATCCATACACCGCAGATCAGCCAAAAGGTGGGCTGTGTGTCACTACTACATCATTCCCATAGCTTAACACGAACGTACCTACAGAAACTTGGACAAAGCTCTTCAGCTCGCCACCGCCAACCCAATCAGACCAGATGCAGCATGCATGCATTGTGCTAATCGATGCCAGCTGCAACTTCTGCACTGAACACAGCGCCTAAGCAGGCAACCATGCCAAAGCCAAGCCAGCCACCTCCTTCAGCAGATCACCAGCTCACATGACCTAATCAGGACATACTGCCTGATGAGGACATGACACCGGTGCGTTAGCTTTGCCTCCCTCCTCGCCCTATAGCCACATGGCCTACTTAGGCCCCAAGAGTGGAGAGTGAGACAGAGTGAGGCAAGTGGCCCTGAGCCCCACCCCCCAGCCTGGCCCCACCGCTGCTGCCAGCCAAGCCCTCATATGGGCTGCTGGTGTAGGGGCTGGGCGGGGGGCTGCAGCAGCTGGTGGTGCTTGAGCTCAGAGCCTCAAAAGCAGCGGAAGGTGCCAGGAAGGTGTGCTCTAGACTGCTGCAGCGCTGCTGCAGTACCTGCAGGACTTGGGGGGTGATGGCAGGGCAGCTGCGTAGGGACAGATAATGTAGACTGGGCAGCTGGGCCAACACCTACAGGCCAGCAGCAGTGGAAGCAGTAGCAGCAGCAGTGGTTTGACTAAAAACTTGGTACAAAGTACTGGCTGCTGCAACACCCCTCTCCTTCCTGCTTCTCTCATGGTCAATTCCCTGCAGATTGGACTCCCACAACCAACTGCCCTCAACCCAGCCACTTACAGTCAACCCCTCAGGGGTGAGGTGGTAACCCCCCTGCAGCTCCAGATGTGTGAGACTGCGTTGCCTAACCAGGCAGGTCAGCACTGTGTCAGTCACGGAGTCGAAGCCGCTGGCAGTGACCCGGGTAAGCAGGGGCCCCAGGGGAAACACGGCGGCTATGGCGCGGTTGAAGAAGGCACCGCCAAACTGCGGTTGCACCAGAACGAAGCAGGCAGATAGGAAGGCGGGGGTGAGTCATAGGGTGGGTAGGCAGGCAGAGGGCGGCAGGCAGGTAACGGGGCAGCATGCAGGCGAGAAGGCAGGTGAAATTGTCAGTTGTGGAAATTGTCAGGTGAAATAATTAGTTGTGGGGAAGGGGGTGGGTGCACAAGCCTTGTTCAGCTGCAGTGTGGTCACACTATGTTTCAGGGAGGTCACACCTTGAGGTGGGTGAGCTTGGGGAAGGGCTGCCTTCCCTCCTCTCGCATGGCAGCAGGAACCCATGCCGCATGGCCCCCGTTATGAAGCTCAGTGTAAATCGAGCTGGATGATCCCGGACGACCTGTGTGACCAGCTTGATAGTCATTCCTTGTGGCTGTGACCGTATGAGGGGGATGAGGTGGCCGCAGCCCCAGGCCTCGGATGTTGAAGTTGCCCAGAGTCAGGGTCTGTAGGGTCGGCGCTGCTGCCAGGTGCTGCAGCCCCTCCAAGGTGCACTCGAAGCCAGCACCCAGGTCCAGGGCCGTGAGGTGGGCTGCCTGCACAGGGCACTGGGCCACCCGCTTGCCTGGACAGCGCCATCAGACATGGTTACCCTGGTCAAGAAGGGCGTAGCAGACCATACATGATTCAGCAGGCATCGCACATATGACACAGTAATGCTGCATGCAATGATTTCCATGTGCATGGGCAAAGCTGGGGAGAGGCGGGAGGCGGGAGGCAGGGAGGTGTGCAATCACTGTGAACATCACCATCATCAACATCTTGACCACGCTTGACCACAGGGCATGCAAAGGGGGATGAGGTTGGCCTGGCGCCCGGCCCTTCAGCCAGCTGCCCACCTTGTTGAGGCTGGCCAGTCCTGCGTTGGTCACGCTGCTGCCCCCAAGCCTCAGCTCCCTTAGCCGCGTCAGCAGCCCAGGCTCCAGCCTCCCAACCCCCTCATCAACCCCCGCCTCCCACCCCACCCCTTGCCCCCCCAGCCCCCTCCCTCCCCCCCCAGCACTGCCTGAGCTGCTGCTGCTGCTGCTGCTCTCACTGCTGCTGCTGGTCAAAGGGCTGGAAACGAGAGTGGGTAATCCAGGCCCCTCCCTGCCCCAGCTGCTAGGCCCTGCCTTGTGCCCCTCCCACCCAACCCCCTCCTCTCCAGCAGCAAAGCAAGAGTCAGGCAAGGCTGTTGGGAGCAGCAGGCTGGGCAGGTGGGTGGGTGCGCTGCCCGCTGCATGGGGACCCCACCATGCAGGGATGTCTGGTGTGACCATGCGGAAAGTGTGACCTTGGGGAGTGAGGGGAGGAATTCCAGGCGTGGGGCAAGGGAGGGCAGAGGTCGGGACCAGGATGGGGCAGGGGGTGTTGGCAGAGTGAGAGGGGGTGGAGGATGAGGTAGGGGGTGCCTCTCCTTGCTGGGAGCAGAGCAGGTTGTGTGATGGCAGCTGGGGCCGCACCCCACCCCACCCTTGGCGGGCGCAGCCTGACCCAGCCTGGGCCAGGGGGGCTGTATGGACTGGCAGCCCTGCCAGCAGCAAGGCCACATCCCCTAGGGAGGCGCAGCCCCTAGCATCCAGGCACGTCAGGCTGGGGGGCAGCGAGCTCACCCAGCCCCCCCCGCCCTCTCCCTCCCCTGGGACCTCCCCCAAGACCCCCCCCCTCCCTCCCCCCAGCCTGCTGCTGCTTGCCGACACCCAGGGGCTGGACACCCAGCTGCTGCCGCCCCCCCGGCCTTCCTCCCAGGCCCCCCTGCCCCCCGCGGTGCCGCTGGCCGTGTTGTGGGTGGGTGGCACCACCCCCCTGAGGCTCGTATGGCGGATGTCGAGGGTGGCGAGGAGGGGCAGGCGGGCCAGGTGCAGCAGGCCCTGGTCGGTGAGCAGCACGCAGCGGGCCAGGCCCAGGCTGGTCAGGCGGGGGGGCTGGCAGCGGGAGAGCGTAGCCAGGGCCTCGTCGTCTACGGACAAGATGTCCACCTGGAGCAGCAGGGGGCGGGCCGGGGCGGCAGTGGGCAGGGAGAAGGTGGTAGGGGTGGGCTGGCAGAGGGGTGGGAGAAGGTAGGGGAGTGCATGGGCAGGGCAGGGATGGGCAGTGGGCAGGTGGCAGGTTTCGTCAGGCAGGGCTGCGTGTGAAGCCAACAGTTACAAGTGCATTGGCAGGCCAGGGGTGGGCGGGCAGCTGAGGCAGGGCAGCTGAGGCAGGGCAGCTAGTCAGGCTGTAGCCTGTGGACCCAGCACTCTTACCTGGCCTTGCCTAACCTTCACTCCCACCCTGACCACCCTGCCCACCCACCCATGACCACACCCGCCCCTAGGGGAGCCTTTTCAGCCTAACCCCAGCCCTATCCTGCCCACCGCTCTGCCCGCCCTCACATCCACCAGGCTGCCCCACCCCTCAGCACCAGCAGCATCAGCACCACCCAAGCGAGTCTGTGCTGCTGTCTGACCAGACACCCCACCAGCCCCACAGCCCGGCTCCCCTGCCCCCTTCCCATACCCAGCATGGCCCACCCACCCAGCCCTGCCTCCCTTCCTAAACCCAGGCCCTGCCTACCTGCCATGCCTTGCCTACACCTGCCACAGCCACCCCTCTTGGCCCGCCCTCTCCGTCCACCAGCCCACCCAGGCCCACCCACCCAGCCCTGCCTCCCCACACAGCCAGCCCCAGCCGCCCCGCCGCCCCTCCCGGCCACCAGCCCACCCACCTCACCATCCCCCAGGTCCAGACTCTCCAGCCGCCCCAGGCCCCCGCATGCCGACAGCGTGCCCGCCTCTACCCAGCGTGTGGTCGCCAGGTGGCGCAGCGCCCCGCACCTGCCCAGCAGCGCCCTCATCCCCTGCCCTGTCAGGTAGCTGCAGCGCTTCAGGTCCAGCTGAGCCAGGCCAGCCAGGGCGCCGGGGAAGCTGTCCAGCACTGCCTGGACCAGGCTGTCTGTCAGGAAGGAGCCGCGCTCGTCGTGCAGCCTGGCCAGGGGGGCAGGGCAGACCAGCGATGTGGCTGTGTCATCATCACCATCATCACCACCACCATCACCACCTTCATCATCATCACCATCATCACCATCTTCATTACTGCCACCAACATTAATCACATTTGAGTGCATTATATCATGTTCATTGCAGGGCAGGCGTCAGGAAGCTACACACTGCAAACATTGTCATTAAGCATGAGCCTGGGTAAACCTGGGAGAACAGACAAAGCCGGTGGCACTGAAACCCCTTCTACTGAATCAAATGATCAACATCAAGCCGACACGTCATGGGCAGGCACACGCAGCAAGATGTTTGCTACATGCGCCTGCTACCTGCACCAACTGCCTCACCGCAGCGACTGCAGGTTTGGAAAGCTGGCGAAGCTGTCGTGCGGCTGCCGCGACTGCACCGCGTGTAGGTCCCCTCCAGACAGACTCAGCGCGAATATGTGGGCGTCGACGAATGATTTAGCTAGCTTGCTAGTGGCACGGAGGTTGCTGCGGTCGGCGGCGCATAGGTGCGAGTCGATAAGGCTCGCCAAATTCGAGTGGAGCGCGGCCAGTAGCGTTACGACGTCGCGCACATCTCGGGTGGTGGGAATAGCCATGGCTGTCTATTCAATGCTGGGTGAATCGTGGACGATAGCCAGCAAACAGGCGGATATCATCCTCACCCTTTGGCCCGCCACAAATCCCATGGGCCGCCATAAAATCCAATCCAAGAGCTCCACAAGTTTTAATCCATACAGCCCTCATGCAACTCATGAGTTGTAATCAAACACAGGCTGCGAGGTCGCTGTTGTAAAGGCTACTGATAGTGTGCCTAGTGCCCACTTCAGCTCAGCCTTCTGGTGTGTGTGCCTCCACAGCTCCTCAGAAATTCGTGAGATGCGGACAGAGCCGCTGGCTACCGCTTTGCTCTCTGACGATGTACGGCCACCGGCATGCTGCATTTCAGGTCAGGGCTACAAGTTTTAATCCCTACAGCCCTCATGCAATTCATGAGTTGTAATCAAACACAGGCTGCGAAATCGCTGTTGTGAAGGCTACTGATAGTGTGCCTAGTGCCCACTTCAGCTCAGCCTTCTGGTGTGTGTGCCTCCAGGTCTACTACTAGCAAGAGCCCTACCCTACTCTATAGCTCTTACTCACACACATCCCCTTTGTGAGGGGTTTGGTATCTTGTTTTCTTGGGTTGTCTTGCTCCTGCTGGCTACCGCTACCACTTGCGCCGCCACTTGCGCAACAGGGCCTTGTCAGGCAGGTACACCCACTCTTGGCCTGGCCTGCCTCGCTTTGGCATGGCCAGGGCCAGGGCTACAGTCTTAGGCTTCGATTGCCCCGCGGCGCACGGCGGGAGGCGGCAGACAGGCGAAGGACCAAAGCGGCTTTTCGGTTAGGTGTTTCACTGGTCCCTGGTCCCTACCCCCAGCCTGCTCAAAGTCTGCTAAGTCCGATCTCCAGCCCCCTTCTCCCTCGCTAGGGCCTCCAACTGAGCCGGACCAGTAGTGGCCACTAGCAGCATATACTAGGGACCACTACTGGCCCAACTCGTAATGGTGTGAATGGCTGTGTGGAGTGAACCCTACGCACATGGACATGGTGCATGAGTGCCTACCACCTACACTATTGCCTGACCGCGAGGGCTATTGTGTAGTGTTGGCATGACCTGCATGCACTAATGTAAGCTGATGACAGCTCAAAGCAAGGCACACTACTGTGCCTCAGCAGGCTCCTGCTGCTGCTCGTAGGCCTTGGGTGGCTTGTCTCGCAGCCGTTTGTAGCCCAGGCCAGGGTACTCCTTGCCCTTGGCTGGTAGAGCTGTCTGCTTTGGCCACCAGCACAGCTCCAGTGGGCGCCACCTGCTCTCCCCACTGCGCTGCATGTCCAACGTTGCATTGCAGTCCCTGTCCAGCCACCTGCTTGGCTGTGGTGCTGGCTTGGCTTTGGCAGCCTTGCACTTGCTCAGCTCAGCTGCCTGCTCAGCCTTGGTGGGCTGGGTGGGCTCAGCTGCCTGCTCAGCCTTGCCCTTGCCTGTGCCCTTGGTGGGCTCAACTGCCTGCTAAGTCTTGGTCCGCTTGGCTGGAGGGGGAGTGCTGGGCCCTGGCTCTGAGCCTGCTGCCGGTGTGGCTTCCTGGCTGCTGCATGGGGCCTGTGGGGGCTTGCGGGGGGCCACGAACGGGCACCACATCAGGCCCCGCACTGGCTGGTCACGCTACTGGCTCCAGGCTGGGCACATTAGGCGGGGGTCCACCTGCCCTGCTGGGGGCTTCCAGTCTGTACACCTGGTGGCTGCTCATGGTCCAGCTCCTCCTCACAGGGCTGCTGGCCATTCACTGCTGAGCTGACCCTGCTGGTGCGGTGCTCATCCACAAGCACCACCCTGCCCCTGGGCCTGCACCACCTTGCAGCAGGCCCGCAACACCGCATTAGCACCCCAGCCTCCCAATGCTAGCTGCGCCAAAGAACACCACCAGCTGCTTGGCACGCCCATGGCGCTCCATGGACACCTCCGCCATGTCCTTCTCCAACTGCAGCCATGCACACAAGGCACAAACACGGTGGCTGACATGGTCGCACCAGGTTAGGCATGGCACAGTCAACGGCTCTGTCATTTCATGCCTAACCCACCACCTCTCAGTCCCTTACCCTCCCTCCCACACACCCACCCTCACCTTCTTGAAGAACTGCTCCAGCGCCCGGTCCTGGGCTCCGTACAGCCGCAGCCGCTGCCGTGCCCACTTGGGGTCCAGGTACACCTCCCACACCGCATCCCAGGTGGCCAGGGTGACGGTGATGTGCTTCAGGTTGGCCTCCAGGGAGGTGCCGGCTGAGCTAGCTGCTGCCAGGTGCTGGAGGTGGGGCTTGATCGGTGCCAGCCACCGCTCAGTGTCACGGCGGGCATTGTTCAGGCCGCTGGTCAGCTACCAGCTGGCCTGACTCCTGGTCCTGGTAGGCTGCGTTGATCACCTGGGTGACGCCAGGGTCAATGCCCACCCCATTCTGAGTGGCTGGATCAAACACAAACTCACGCGTCGCAGCTAGGGCCTTGCCGATGCGGGGGAGTCCCAGCGCATGGGCCGCCGCTGCTGCTGCATCAGGGGCTGCTGCTGGGAGGTTGTTGGAAGGGCCTGCCGCTGGGGGTAGGGCAGGAGGAGGGGGGAGGGGGCGTGTGTAGTGCACGCACACGCTGACACCGTCTGTCTCTCTCTCTGTGGGAGGGGGAGGGGGAGGAGGAGGCCATCAGCCAATCCTGTGCAGATTTCCCCTCGACACAATTACCCGTTCCCACGCCTCAGCCCTGGGTGCGGCCACAGCCGATGGGTTTTATGGGGAGTGAGCCTGCTGCTGACCAGAGCCCAGAAGACCACGCGCAATCTCATGCGCAGCTGCATATGCAGCTGACCTTGCCTGCAGGCCCACCACTCTGCACCTGGCATCTGCTGCCTGGGGGAGGTCTTAGCTGGCCAGCAGGCCTGCCAAGGTATAGTGGGGCTTCCACACAGGAGTTCAAAAAGCTGCCAAGGTCGCCTTGCACTATGCCCTGCATCAGCACATGCATGCATGCAAGACAAATGACATATCCATCCAACCCCTGCTGCTGCCGGCCTGCCCATCTCCATCTCTGCACAAACAGCAGCCTGTCTAATCCATCAGCTGCGGTACAGCTGCCAGCCAGCCAGACCAAGGAGGGGCACATCAGCTGTTGGTCGTGTGAAAAACCTTCCACCTAGGACCTGCCACAGGCCAGCCCCTGGGCCCCCTGGGTCACCCTTACCCTCTGCCCACCTGCCCACCTGCCAACCTGCTTGCCCCGATGACCTGCTTGGCTGCCCGCCCGCCCGCCTGACAGGCTGCTGCCGCCTTCTTACCTGTACCTCAGCCGCGCAGCTGCACAGCTGATGCTGAGCTGTCCATAGCCGTAGGGGATGCAGCGCTGGGCCACCTCCCCCCTGACGCCAACAGACAACAGACTGCAGGCAGTGCAGGGGCAGGGGCAGGGCAGGGCAGGCACCGCAGACAGCGCACTGGCAGCGCATGCAGTGCAGGCAGGCAGGTGGCTGATGGAGATGGGTTCCCACTGGTGAGGTAAGGAGGCGTAAGGCTGTGTGCTGTGCTGTGCTGTGCTGTGCTGTGCTGTGCTGTGCTGTGCTGCGCTGCGCTGTGCTGTGCTGTGCTGTGCTGTGCTGTGCTGTGCTGTGCTGTGCTGTGCTGTGCTGTGCTGTGCTGTGCTGTGCTGTGCTGTGCTGTGCCATACACGACAGTAAATGCACGCACAGAGCAGGCAGTAAGCCTTACCCGGCCCCACCCCCTCCTAACCTGCAGCTGTAGGTCCACAGCTGGGTGAAGCAGCTTGGGGGGAGGCCCTGTAGGGGACAGCCTCATGCGCGCAGGTCATGGCCTGACACCAGTGCGAGAGCCACAGGCAGCAGCCACAGGCGCTTCTGCCTGCTATAGGTTTACCAGGCAGTCTATTCATGCCAAGCCCCGCCGCCGCCCCCGACCTGGACCCCGCTCTCCTGCCCCTAGTCTTGTTCCACCAACCATCTGCAGCGCCCTGCTGCATTCTAGTGTGCAGCAGCCTTGCGCCAGGGCCAAGTCAGGCAGGCACTCTGCCAGGCTGGTGGACACCACACTGTAGCAGTCTGCAGCAGCCACAAGTGGGGAGCAGGCCCGCCCTGGCAGCAACTGGGGCAGCAGCAGAGTCATGGCCAAGCTGTAGGGTGGGCGGGTGGGCGGGCAGGCAGGCTTGCAGGCGTCACACTGAGCTGGCGAAGGGAAAAGACAGGCGGATACACTGGCTTCTTACACTGGCTTCTTACACTGGCGGATGGCGACAGCCCCTAGCCCCGTGTCGTGAACCGGCTCGGCTTGATGTCTCAGGCCAACCATCACGCTGTCGCTACTGTATGAGACGAGGTCGTCGCGCACCACTGAAGTGTTGTCGGACAACTCCCGGTGAACACTCCAGGTTTGAGGGCACTTGGCCGTGGAACACACGTTGTGTCATGCATAGCGTACAGAACAGTGCGCCCAACACGACCTAAGCGAGCGACATGGGGGCCGCAGCAGGGAGCATCGCAAGGTGAAACTACGCGGAACAAGGCTTCATCGCGAGCAAAACTTGAGCGATTAAGTGTACAAGGAAGAGGAGTTGTTGCTTGCCATAATGTTGCTTGCCGTAATGCTGTTGCCTGCTTCTGCAAAGCTGCAATGAGCTGCTGCCACTCCGCGCCGCTACTCCGCGCCGCGCGCAGCATTCATCGCCGCTAGGCAACACGCTACTAAACCACAATGCTTTAGCGCTGCTTGGAATGCTGCGCAAGAAGTTCCAAGGCACATGTTCACGCCGCGTGGGGGCCACAGTAGCATTGCAAGGTGAAACGACGCGGAACCACGCGGAACTACGCATCGCAAGCAAGACTTGAGCGATCAGTGTACAACGGAAACACGACAGCGCCGCATAAATTGTAACACACGTGTAAAGTCACGCAGAACAAGGCTTCATAGCAAAGCAAGATGCGATGGATCAGTGCTCAAGGAAAACGGGCACGACCGTACCATTGTCACACACTCACCCCAATTTCCCTCCCATAATGTTGCTTTGCCTGCTTCTGCAAAGCCGCAATGAGCTGCTGCCACTCCTGCTGCTAAGCATTCATCGATGCTAGGCAACACGCTACTAAACCACAATGCTTTAGCGTTGCTTGAGATGCTACGCAAGAAGTTCTAAGGCACACGAACATGTCCAAACCCCTCGTTTCGTGAGGTGCTTGGACGCATGCTACGACTTGGCCACCTTTGCCTTCTTGCTTTTCACCGCGGACCCTCCGTTGACGCCGACGTCCTGGGCCTCCTGCTGCGCTCTTGCCGCTTTGTGCGCGTGCTTGCTGAGCTTAGCAGCAGGAGCCGCGCCCCCGCTCTGGGCGTCTAAAACTCTTTCGGCGTGCTTCCCGGTTTGCCTAGGACTCGAGGCTGGCGCCTTCTGCTTCTTCGTTTGAGAACTGGCCGCTGCTCCACCCTTTGCAGCAGCCGCGCTTGCAGACCTGGCCTTGCTTGCCACATGTTTCGCAGCTCTTTCGTGAGTGACGCTGTTCTTGGGCTTTGACGCCGCCTCCGCGCGAGCTGCTTGTGCCTTGGCCAGACGCGTTTTAAGAGCGGGGTCGGGCTGGGTGACAGCGACAAGCTCAGCTATGCCCATCACCTGCGAAGCGTCGAGGACACCACACGCCCTCTCTGAAATTCGCGAGACAACTACCACCCTAGGTGACAGGTCAAGGGCTTGACTCTCAACGAAGATGCTGTTTAGTGATGCTGTAGTCATGCAGGTTCCATTCTTACCTGGATGAGCCGGCTGAGCTGAGTGTTGACACGGTCAGACACGCCCAACTCCTGCAAAGGGAGGAGTGGTGAAGCTCGTGGTGTGTGGTGATGGCAGCATGAGGTGTGACTGCTAGGTGTGAGAGCGGCATGAAGAGTGAGAGTAACGTGTGGTATGACATTGTGTGGACAGACATGGAGCAGATTTGTATGAGAGGTTGCATGCAGCCACCCTCGCCCCATACTCCAGCTGCTCACCCGCACTGTGACCACCGCCTTTGCCACTGCATTCAGCCACTCCGCCCCTACCAACACTCCCAGCTTCTTCCCAGCTTCCGTGCACACCTGGCAATGCAGGCATGGGAAGCATAGGCAACAGTGTCAATGCCTTCCTTGGCCAAATCACAACACCACACTAGGCGAAAGAGGCGAGGAGAATCACACTTTTCAAGCAAGCAGTCAGGTAAACAGGCAGTTAGGCAGGCAGGCAGGCGGAAAAGCGGTCAGGCGGTCATGCTATCCCCACACAGCCCTGAGGTCAGCTCAGCCTGGCAGTGCCGGGCATCCTGGCCCCCTTGCAACCCCTACCATCCCTCCCCCTGCTGTACCCCCAACTGCTGCCTGGAACATATTCACTGCTGCAGCGTGCTGTTCGTTTACCCTGCCTGCCTGCCTGCCTGCCTGCCTGCCTGCCTGCCTGCCTGCCTGCCTACCTGCCTGCCTGCCTGCCTGCCTGCCTGCCTGCCTGCCTGCCTGCCTGCCTGCCTGCCTGCCTGCCTGCCTGCCTGCCTGCCTGCCTGCCTGCCTGCCTGCCTGCCTGCCTGCCTGCCTGCCTGCCTGCCTGCCTGCCTGCCTGCCTGCCTGCCTGCTAGCCAGCCAGCCAGCCAGCCAGCCTGCCCTGCCTTGCATGCATCTTTTGCCTGCCGGATCCATCCTTCCAGCCATCACCCCCATGCAGATTTAAATCCCTGCTCCTTCCCCCTCCTCCCTGCCGCCTCCCCTCCTCATGGGCAGCCTGCCTGCATGCTAACGGAGTTCTCTTGACACTCTGCGCGTCACGCACCTTCCGCACAGCTTCCACAACCTGCACTGCTGCCCGCAGTGCATCCAAGTGATGCTCTGCCTTCATCCCCGCGCCCCCTGCTGCTGCCGCCAGCACGCTGCCAAGGCTCTTGGCGTGGGGCTTGAGGACTAGTAGGAGGGGGTGAGCGGCCTTCTCACCCTCCGCTGCTGCTGCGGCGGTGGCTGCGACAGTGGCCGCAGCCTTGCCCTGGACGCTGCTGGCAGGCTTGGCGGCGGCAGGGGTGTCAGTCTGGGCGTGTGTAAGGGAGGTGGCTGGGGTGCGGGGCTGAGACACCACATGGCGCAGGTGGGCAGCCAACAGCTCCATGGCTTGCACCTGACGCGGGAGGCAGGCCAAGGGGCAAAGAGCTGGCATGCACTGGCAGCAACCCTGGTGATGGCCCTGCCCCTTGGCCCTGTCCCAGCCCCCGCCCCCGCCCCCGGCTCTGCCTGGTCTCCTCTCTCTGTCTTTCCTCCCTGTCTCTCTCTGTCTCTGCATCTCTCATCCTTCCATCACAGCCTACAGCCCAGTTTGCAACGAAGTGCCCCAACCAACAGTTTATTTTTACCAACAGTTTCATAGGCATGTCCCTAGGCACTGGCAAGCTACCTCACCACACCCCTAGTCGCGCTTTTGACTTTGCAGCATAGGATGACAACAGCGATCTTGAGAGTGGCATCAGTGTGAGACCATCACACCTGGGTGAATGCGTTGCGTGCCGCACCGGCAGCCTCCTTGAGCAGGGCCGCCATGACAGGGCCGCTGCTGGCTGCATTGCCTGCCCTGGCCCACAGCTGCCTCATGGCCACCAGGGACAGGCGGCAGGCCTTGTGATGACACCAGTCGTGAACCAGCCAGACCAAGCTGCTGCTGCAGAGCTCCTTCACTGCACACAGTGGCCAGGAGCAGAGTGGGGACCGTGTAAACAACGTCACACCACAGGGCTGTGAGCTCAGATGGTAGCATATGAAAAAGGCACAGAGAGGAGGCCAGGCAGGGTCAGGGTCAGGGTCAGGGTCAGGGTCAGGGTCAGGGTCAGGGTCAGGGTTAGGGTCAGGGTCAGGGTCAGGGTCAGGGTTAGGGTCAGGGTTAAGGTCAGGGTCAGAATCGGGGTCAGGGCAGAGGGGTCCATGCAGCACAAGGCCTGGCTGGGGGTGGGTGTAGGACGAACGGCATGCTTCTAACCCCAGTGGCACGACTCCACCCCTTCCCTGCACCCCCCTCCCTCTCACCAGGCTCTGGGGCTTGCGGGGCACTGCAGCAGCACAGCTGCATGCCCAGCACCGCGACAGCCGCTGCCGCCACACGCTTGTCCTCTGCCCGGGCGGCCAGGTGGCACACCTTCCGCATCACACTGTCCAGAGTGACCTCGGGCCCCGAGGCGGAGCCCGGCTCCTCTGCCCCCTGGCTAGCTGGGGTGGCAGGGGTGACGGTGGCTGGGGCGGCAGGGGGCAGGATGGCAGCGGAGTAGGTGGGCTTGGCCTGCGTGTGACAAGTGTGAGGAGGTGCCTCGGAGGTGTGAGAGGGTGAGGGGGGTGAGGTGTGTTGCAGAGTGTTGCGGGTCAGTGGTTCAGTGCAGCCTTCCTTGCCTAACATCGGAGTGATGTGGTCAGGGAGTTGGTCAGTTAGGCTGGTAACAGGAGGCTGGTAACAGGATGCAAGGAGGGCAGGTGCTGCAAGCAGCTGAACAGGAGGCTGCAAGGAGGGCAGGGGCTGGGCATAGCCAAGATCTTTACCTCACAGGGCGAGCAGGCTGCTGTGCATGCATGGTACTGGGCACCTCTGCATGTGTGAATTTGCTTTTGTGTGTGGCAATATGTTGTGGCTCGGGTGTGGCTTGGAATCGAACCTGGGACCTTGGCCCCTCGCACCTTGCACACTGTCTTGACCAGCACGCTGACCAGCCGCTCAGCCAACAGGGGGTTGCCTGAGGGGCCGCCTGCAGGTGCTTGAGGCCGTGAGGCTGCCACCAGCCCCCGCAGCAGGGGCAAGCCTGCCGCCAGCAGCAGGGGGCTGGAGGGTACCTGGAACAAAACACATGCAGCACCGTCAGCTGGGCCAGCCAGCTGCTGCTGTTGCATGTGGTGATGGTGATGTGTTTTTTTTTGGTCGCTTTTTAAGGTGATGCTAAGACTGCAACTCCCCCCGTCCCTCCCTGGGAAGATTGGCTGGGGAGGAGAACCAAGCTGGCATGCAACCTAAACCCCAGCCCAAGCCCCCATGGCCTGGCCTCCAGCCTCCCCTTCCCCCTCTCCCCTCTTCCCCTCCACCAGCCCCCAAGCCCTACCCTCAGCTCCATCCTCCGCCTCCTCAGTCCTCCTGCAACAATCCCAAGCCTGTGAGCAACCTGATGCTCCACCTCCTCACACCATGCCCCACCCACCTTCCGAGCAAACACCTCCAGCAGTGACAGCGCCCTAAACTTCAGCGCCACCAGCGCAGCAGCAGCCTCCTGTGGCTCAGCCTTGGCTGCTGCAGCTGCCTTGAGGTACGCAACAATTTTGTCGTCCATGCGAAACATGGCTTCATCGTCATACTCTGGGCGTCAGCACGAGCAGGGGCACAAGCTCAAGCTCTGCAGGTCAGCTGAGCCAGCTGTGCTCAAAGGGTAGGGGTGTGTGGAAAGAGGAAGCAGTTACTGGCAACAGCAGCACGACCAAGGCAGGTGTGGCGCAGGTGGCCAGAAGCTGGCCTGATGGTAGGAGCAGAATTTGGACGCATCCATGAGTAAACAGTCAAATGAGGTGTGACCTCAATTTTACCTTCTGTGTCTTCATCACCGCTGCTATCGCTGGATGTTTCGTCACTGTCCGCATCCTCGTCAGCCTTGCGTTTGCTTCCCGCCGCAACAGCCGGCATTGCCTTCGCAGGCTCGTCATCGCCGCTGCTGTTGCCGCCATCCTCATCAGAAGCGTCGACTTCCTGCGCCCAGCCCGATAAAGCGTGCTGAGACCAGTACGTCGTAAACGACTCGCACGTACGACGGCATTGCAGCCCCAAAGCTTCGCACCTCTTCCACCTCTGACTCGTCATCGCCGTCTGACTCCTCGTCTTCCCGAACCAACACGCCGTCGTCGTCACCGCCAGGGCGCCGCGTGCCCGCCTCGGCTACCACCACGTGCAGGAGGTCTTGCAATCCAGCCATCGTGAGGCTCCCGCAGGTCGCTCGCCACACAGCCTCGCACGCAGTCCTCAACGGGGTGGAAGTCAGCGGAGCGCAGGGCCGCGACAGCAAGGCCAGCAACACATCCAACAGCAACTCCGACCAGGTAGGTGCCTGCAGAGCAAAATGTGGCATGCGGAATGACAATGCCATCGGGTATGTAGATAGAGACGAGAGACTATAATGTCAAAGGGAAGAAAGAAATCTCCTGACTCTCTCTCTATCTCCCAACTAGCCACACCTTTGTGAACACCCGGGTGAAGATGGCTATGCCACTTGATTCGTGTTGCAGAGATTTCTCCTACATGTACTCTTTCCAATCACCCATCTTCCGCTCATTCGCAAAAAGCCCTCAGTCGGAGCCTATCATTTTCGCCTGAGAGAGTGAGACCTATCGTAATCAGCTGAGCGCAAGCTAGCAAGAATTGTTTGTGTGATGTGTGAACCGCAACCTGCGGCGGCCGGCCTACCTCGCCTGTCGGCGCTTCATCGTCGTCATCACCAGACAGCGCCATGTCAGGGAGCTGAGCCCCAGTGGCTTGCTGGACGGACCTGCAGAAGGTGGCCACAGCGCACCACAGGTGTTCAGCGAGATCCGACCACCATAACACTGCCCTGCTGCCATGGAGTGCGTGCGGTGCACAAGCCTTCAGCAATTGGTTAATGGCGCAGCATTTATCGCAATCTGGTTCAGTTGCTGTAGCTGCTGCTGCCCCTGCTGGTACTGTTGCGCTGGCAGTAGCGGCTGCGCTGCCATCATTGCCGCTGCTGCTGCTACCAAGCAAGGCCTGTCAAACAATGAACATAGTCCAAGTAGTGCTGCAGCTGTGTTGCATGTGTGGGGCATAAAAGGCAGCAACTCCATCACACCTTCTGAGGTCCACCAGGAGTGAGGCGTCTGGGGCCTGTTCAGGCAATGCCATCAGGTGCAGCTGCAGCAACAGCACCAAGTGCAGCAAGGCACGTGCAACAGCTGGCTGTTGCTGCTTGCCATTCTCTGGCAGGTTGCTGGTCTGCATGGAGCTCTGCGTGGCCATGGGCACCAAGGCATCTTCCATGTCCCTGCGAGTGCGAGTGAGTTGGTTGCAAGAAAGACAAGGGCGCAAACCATGAAGGAGAAGGAATGGCATAATTGGGGCCACCACACCTCATACAGTCACTGAGTCTGAGTCACACAGTTACTGAGACGAATCTACTGAGTGTGACTCACACAGACGCTGAGTCGAGTCACACAGTCACTGAGTTTGAGTCACTCAGTCAATCAGTGATGCATCGTACAGAGAGCGCAAACAGCATTCGTGCGTCATAATAAGCACACGTCATGTGACATATGCCCACATCACACCAGGGAGGACAATGGCGCACAGCATGCAAGGGGAGGGGTGGCATGACTGGGGATGTAAGCACATCACCGTATCAACCAAGATGTAGGCAGGCAGCGGTCACTCATGCCATGAGCCGACAACCGCCATGTCAACATCCTGATTAGGCCAGAGGGGCCTCTATGCCACCAACCCCATACACCCTCATACACCCCCATGCACCCTATCTTTCTCTTCCATCTGCAGCAAGCCCAGGGGTCACACCTGAGAAGTGTGAGGCCCGCGTCTGCCTCCTCTGACAAGGGCCCTGCCGCCATGGATGCCGGGCCTTTGCCGGCGCTGGGCAGCCAGGCCCGCAGGCTGTCAAGCACCTTGACCAGGAAGTGGGAGGGGTCCTGGTGGCTGACGGGGTGGTGGCTGTTTGCTGCCTTTGGCACTGCACTGGTGGCCTGGGCCTGGGCCTGGGCCTTGCCATCATTACCCTGCACTCAGCCAGTCAGGCAGGCAAGCGTGAACACAGCACTGAGCCTGGGAGTCTGATGCGCATGTGCGCCCCACCATGGCATGCACGTGACTTAGGCCCATGCGCCTGAGAGTGGATGTCAACCATGTGGATGCAAACCTAGCCACGCAACATGCCAGCCTGGGCCTAGCCCTGGGGTTTTCCGCCAAGTCAATATACTATGCTGCCGTCAAGGGAAGTTGGCACCTCGGGGTTTGCAGTCACCTTGCATATCTAACCCACCAGAGTAGTTTTTCTTACGTCGTTAAGTGGGGTCGAACCCGTGACCTTCTACTCGTTTTCGGTTTGTCGTCTTACCTTGCCGAGCTTGCCAGCTTGACCATCTTGGTCGGCGACGTCGCCATTTGCTCCAGGATGGGCTGCCTTCCGCTTGCCTAACAAGGGCTGCTCAGACGCAGCGCTGGGTGCGGCGGTGACTGTGATCGTAGCCAGAAGCCTCTGTGCGCATAGCTGGCGGGTTGCGGGGCTCAGCGCCGGGGCCCCGGCCGCAAACGCCCCGGCTGCGGCGTCCAGGTCGCTGCCGGTGCCCGTGAGCCCGACCGCGCTCGCTGCCTCGCGCCCCGCTACGCCCGCTTTGCCAGCCTTCGACTTCTTGCCGCTGCCTGCTGGACTCGTTGGGGTGCAAAACGCGTGGAAAGCAAGAAAACGCAGGACCGCGAGCTTTTGCGCCTCACTAGCTGCAGGTTGCTTCAGCACCGCGGATAACGCATCAATCGCAGCACCACGGACGCGCTCAACCTTCTTCTCCCTGTCAAGATCGTCTTGACGCTCGCCAGCTGCCGCGCCCTGTCCTGATGTGTCCTCGCCTGCCAGGAAGGCCTTGGCGTGTTGTTGGCAGTACAAGTCCACCGCTGCCTCGTCCAGCCCTTCCATCAGCTTGGACGTGGCGCGCGCCTTGGCTTGTTTAACGAAGCCCATGCCGCCCAGCTGCGCCAAAGCGGCGCTTACCCCCATCTTGACGGCGGGATCCGGTGACCGCTCGCAAAGCGCAGTCACACGTTCCTGTGTGCATCGGACCAGAGCAGGGTTTGAAAACGCCAAGTCACGATGAAGCGGCCTTTCCCTGACCCCGTCTCGAACCCTGGCGCCGTTCCTCACCATCACGCGCTTGGCCATGGTGTGCAAGTAGCTGTCCTGCTTGCTGAGGTTGGTAGTGAGCACTGAGCAGAAGTTGCGACTGAACACTTGCGGCACCGTGGCTGCCGGCAGCCTAGGAAGCATGACCTGCAGGGAGCACAAGCCTGATGGTGGGTACACTACACAATACACTCAAAAGGGTGTCCACTGCGTTCATTTGCAGCCTCCCCTCTTCCCCTCTTTCCCCCCACCTCCCACCTCCCTCCCTCCTCACCTACCCTCCCTCTCCCCCTCCCCGCTCCCCCTGCCCACCCCTCACAGACCAGGAACAGCTGGAAGCCCAGAAACTTGCGCTGGTGTGAGCTGGTGAACAGGCCCTGCTCCACCACCAGCCGCCAGAACACCTCCAACTGCTGAGAGTCCGGGGGCGCGGCTGCCGCGACAGTGACCGCCCCCACCTCAGCGCCCTGCTCCTGGCCCACCTGCAGGCAGAGCCACCCACGCATAAGAAGCCAGAGCCATGCCACGGCAATAAAGCCGTGAGAGACCCACAAATCAAGTGCCCTTTGGAAGCAACAGCTGAGCAAGGGAGGGTGGTGAGTGGAGCTGCCAGTCTCCTAGCTGCCCACCAATGGCCCACCTGCCCACCTGCCCACCCACCCACCCACCCACCCACCCGCCCGCCCGCCCGCCCGCCCGCCCGCCCGCCCGCCCGCCCGCCCGCCCGCCCGCCCGCCCGCCCGCCCGCCCACCCACCCACCCACCCACCCCTACCAGTTACCAGTGCCCACCTGCCTACCTGCCTCACCTGCCGATGGGGCCATACCAGGCTGTCAGTGCAAAGCAAGCCTGCCTAACCGCCTGCCCACCCCGCCCCCCACAGCACAACAAACTGCCAGCTGCCCAGTGACTGCCCCTTCCATCGCCACTGAACAGGTCACTGTCCGCCTGCTGCCCACACTGCCCTAGCGCAATGCCCTGGCCCCACCTTGTGCTGCCTGGGCGTGAAGCCTGGCAGCAGGAAGGGCAGCAGCAGGGACCACAATGTGTGCAGGCGGGGCGCGGCGCTGGTGGTGTCACGCAGGGTGGGCAGCACCTGGGGGAGCAGGCAGGGGGCAGGGGCAGCAGGGGCAGAGTCAGGAGAAGCAGGCAGGGGGATCAGGAGCAGCAGGCAGGGGGGTCCTCTGGGTGCAGGTCCAGGTCACAACACAGGATGATGTGCCTGGCTGCCTCAGCCCTGACACAGAGAGCCAACTCAGAACAGTAACCCTCACTCTCACTCTCACCCTCACCCTCACTCTCATCATGACCATGGCCATTACTCGGTGTGCTGGTGGATGCTGTTGATATGACACAGGAGACATGGTTCTTATCCCCACTGGGGATAACTGAACCGTGGAAACCGGGTGGCAGGCTGATGCAATGATATCATACAATGATATAGACGGTCTCATATTAGATCTCACTATATTTTCTTATCTTCAACAGGGCGCACGCACAGGCTGCGCCTGGCAGGCAGGTAGCAGGCAGGTAGCAGGCAGGTAGCAGGCAGGCAGCAGGCAGGCAGGTGGGTGGGCATGCCGGGCAAGCAGCAGGCAAGTAGTAGGGTGCGGCATGGGTCGTCCCCAGGGGCCGGCAGCAGGGCAGCCAAGCAGGCAGGCAGGCAGGCAGGCCAACAAGGCTAGCGTTAGAGCTGCTTGAGCAGTCGAGCCAGTCTCGCCAAGGCAGTGAACTTGCCTTTGTGAGGTACGAGGTGTCGAATAGAGCAGCAGCAGCGGGCGCCACCGCCCCTACCTCGCCTGCCTGGGTAGCTAGGGGGAAGCCGCAGGGGGGGGGGCCGGCCAGTGAGTGCCGGCAGAGGGGAGGCAGCCAGCAGGTCGGGGGGGAGGTAGGGCCAGAGGGCCATGGCCAGGGCTAGAGCCTGAGCAGGCACGGATCAGCAGCAGCCGGCAGGCAGGGGCCGGCAGGATGGGTGGGGAGGCAGGCTGGTGTGAGCAAGCAGGCTGGTGTGAGGAGGCAGGCTGGGTCACATGCGCAGTGCCATTCACCGCAGTGGCAGTGGCAGTGGCACTAACTGTGTGGAGGTCAGGGGTTGGCAGCGGGGCAGGTCACACTCCTGGTAGGCAGGTCACACACAACCACACACCTCAGGTGAGGCGTCTTCAGGCTTGCAGGTGAGGTAGGCACGCAGGGGCGGGCTGCCCCCCTCCCCGTCTGCCAGCAGCTGGCGCACAGCAGCGTCACTCAACCAGCCCCCCGCCCTCACGCCTCCCTCCTCTCCTCCATTCTCCTGCCCCACCACCTCTTTCCCGCCCTTCTTCCCCTTCTTCTTCCCTGCCTTGCCTTCCCCAGTGGAAGCAACAGGCGGGGTGGGGGAGAGTGGGGCGGGGGAGGGGGAGGGGGTGACAGCTGCCCCCTGGGGTCCCCCCAGCAGCAGCTCCAGCACCACCCCGAGCACAGCCTCCCCTAGCCACCCCTTCCTGCCGCCTAGATCCAGCAGCGCTGCCAGCAGGGGGCGGGCGGCGGCTGCATCCCGCACCAAGCCTGAGCGCACCAAGCCAGCCAGGCCAAACAGCCGGCCCAGCAGCGCATCACGGCCGTCCTGCTAGCCACAACAGCCACAGGCGGAAACAGGAGGGGACTCGTCAGGCTCGAGGGGTGGGTGTGAAGAGGGAGGAGGTCACTCCAGGCAGAGGGTGGGTGGGTGGGTGGGTGGGTGGGTGGGTGGGTGGGTGGGTGGGAGGGGTTGGGGGGCTGGGGGAACCTTGGCTGGCTTGATGGAGACCAAGGAGCTGAGCGTACCATAGTATAGAAAAAACTCATGAAACTAAACAGCAGCAGCGGCAAGAGCAGTAACCATAGCAGCAGCTGCAGCAGGATTAGCAGCAGCAGCAGTGGTGGTACTGCTCACCGTGCCCTTGCTGCCCCCCTCTCCGCAGCCTTCTAGGAGCACCATGACCTGCTCTGGGCGCAGCAGCCCACCATCCGCCTTCTCCCTGATGCCACCCTTGCCAGCCAAACCCGCTGCCGCCTGCCCCTCCTTGCCTGCCCCAGTGCCGTCCCCAGAAGCTGTGACTGTGGCTGTGGCTGAGGCCAGGGAGGGGTGGTGGGGTGAGGGGAGGGCGCTGGCCTGCAGTACGGCTGTCAGGGCGGTGGCAAAGCCCTGCCGGGAGGCCTCACGGCTGGACTCTAGGCCACGGGCAAGGCGGCGCAAGGTGTAGGTCTGCACAGGTGCGCAGCAACGCCATCAGCCTCATGAGCTAGAGGCAGGTGGGCAGGTGGGCAGGTGGGCAGGTGGGCAGGTGGGCAGGTGGGCAGGTGGGCAGGTGGGCAGGTGGGCAGGTGGGCAGGTGGGCAGGTGGGCAGGTGGGCAGGTGGGCAGGTGGGCAGGTGGGCAGGTGGGCAGATGGGCAGGCGGGCAGGCGGGCAGGTGGGCAGGTGGGCAGGTGGGCAGGTGGGTGAGGGTGAGGGTGAGGGTGAGGGTGAGGGTGAGGGTGAGGGTGAGGGTGAGGGTGAGGGTGAGGGTGAGGGTGAGGGTGAGGGTGAGGGTGAGGGTGAGGGTGAGGGTGAGGGTGAGGGTGAGGGTGAGGGTGAGGGTAAGGGTCATGGGCAGGGTCAGGGCCATGGGCAGGGTTAGGGTAAGGGCAAGGGTCAGGGCCTGTGTCTCTTTCCCCTGGATTGTAGACACATTATGCGATGTCCCCCGGCCCCAGAAGCATCACTGTGGATTGCTCACCATGAGAGGTGAACATTTTTGCAGAGCCTGCTCCAGCTGGCGCTGTTTAGATAAGGCAGTCTGGGCTAGGCTGTCTGAGGGGGCTGTCTGAGGGGGCTCTCCAGCCTGAGGCTTAGCCTCTGCCTGGTCTGACACGACATCAGCCACCAAGCGCTGCACAGCTGCAAGTCTGGGCACCTGCAACAGAACCACGCAAGCCACGCCCCTGTGAGCTGTGGCATGAAATTCTATGCCAGTGGAGGGGTCAGAGCAAGGTGGGTGCGTTCAAGGCGAGGGCTAGGCGGAGGGGCCGGGCACGCGAATATCGCGCATTCCTGCCAGGCCCATTGTCCCACCTCCTCGATTCTCGCAAGGTCCCAAAAGCATTGCAGGACCTGTATGCAATGACCAGGGACCTCGCTTGCAAGCGAAATACGCAGGTGGCGCTGGTGACGTGCCGTTGCCTACCCGCTCGCTTGCATTCAGTGCAGTGACGGCGCCAGCCTCCATCAATTCCCAACTTATTGGCTCTCCTGCAGCGGTACCGCACGGAACCACCCCAAAGCTCAACGGAGGTTGACGCTCTCTATGTCTCTTATAGATTTTTATATCTTCACACTCAGCTGGGGCGAGTTTATTGGTGCTTCATCACGACAAGGTCGTGCTTGATGGTCATGATGAGGCAGTCTGGTCAAACCGGAGCTGCCAAGGTACTACAGGCTAATACAAAACATGCATTGAACAAGCACGTGTTTGCCTCCAGCCTGGACTCCAAGTGTCTCTGTGCCTTTGTCTTTGTCCCCATACAACCATTAGAATGCACACATAGACGTGTTTCTGTGGCTGCAGTAGCGCACAGCAAGCCAGGACCAGCCATAATGTCCGCTTACGTAGAAGCCCAGCCGGTCACCCCTGCCATCACGTAAGGTACATTTGGCTTTGCGGTGTGCCTGGTTAGAGCTGAGTTGTCATATCAACGCGGAACGCCTTGCACACGGTGACCGGCAGCCTGCCAGGCACGCGAACGAGTTCGCTCTGCGCGATGGGCCTTTCAAGTGCTGCTTCGCAACACCCACAACGCAGGATGCAGAGTTCTTCGCTGCGGTACACTGCGGTACACTTTATGCATGGAGCCCAGTTTTCTCAACGTCATCTTACACAGTCAGCTCAATTCCACTCTGCCTGGTCATTCATATGCTCCAGTACCATGTACCGTCGGTAAGCACGCAAGGTGCCGGCTGGCACATACAACCCCACTGCCTTGCAGTACTCGTTTAACATTTTCACGCCCAGCTTCTTGCCCAAGGTGCACAGCTGCTTCACGCTGTCTGGTGCAAATGAGCACAGAAGGGTGAGGCACTCATCGTCCCAATGCTTGTCATCCCTCTTCTGATCGAACATGGGCATGGTCACAAAGGGCTTTGTGATGGAGGGCCTCATACACATACCCCCTGGTGCGTGGGTCATGCATCGGGCACGGGCACATGCAGTCTGTGACTACTCAACCTGGATCCCTGCAGCAGGAAAAAAGGAGCTGTGCATGCTCATGGAGCCGGGGATGGATGATGCAAAGGCATGTGCATCCCGCTGTGGAGCACTGCAAAGCTCTACCTCCTGTGTGCTCAGCTCCAAGCACCACCGATGACCCACACTTGCTCTTGCACGGTGAGCTTGCTGGGGTGTATTGCAGTAGCTGGCTTGTGATATGCACTGCAGTGCTGCACAAACTCTGATGCATTGCACATCCTAGCACGATCAGCCAGGATCTCACCCCTCAGCCACTGCTTCACCACCCCTCCCTCTGAATCATGCCTGCCCTTAGAATGTTTTGTAGACCCATAGCTCCACCACACTGACACGCTGAACCTCTGTGTCATGCCCCAATGCTGTCACATGGCTGGGGCCCTTGAACTGCCCTGCACACCCATCAGACCACATGTACAACTGCCTCATGTCCATGTCATGCTCTGCCAGCAAGTAATACACCACCTGGTTCACTGCTGCTTGGGTAATGGCTGCCGACTGCTCCTTCCCATCTGTCATCACATACACGGTCTGCTCCTTGTAGGCCCCCTCTTTGTTCTTAAACCCATGCCTTTAGCGAGCTGTTGTGCCTACCCAGCAGCATGCTGTGCACAGTTTGGTTGAGAAGGTGGGTAGACGTGATTGGCAGACGTGTGGTGTTGCTATGATGATGGCACACGTCCCTTGCCAGCGCAGGCTGCTATGCCGTCATCTCCACCAGCTTTGCAGTGTGCCTGCCTGACCTGGCCTTGGCAGGAGGGTGCTGCACACCTGACTGTGGTCGGGCGCTGCGCCTGGTCAGTGGGTCAAGGGCCGGGCTGGGCCTGAGACAGGCGGAGGGCAAAATGTCAACCCTAGTCTTGGCTGCCAGCGCTATCTTTGTTCCCTGTATCCAGCGCCATAAGTTGTTTCCCCAGGCACAGGGCTCCAGGGGCCAAGCGAGGGTTCAGGGGCTGAGGGCAGGGGTTTAGGGTAAGGACCCTTAGGAACCAGGCAGGTGTGGGTGTGGGCGGGCCACTGACTGGCTTGCTGACTGGCCACGAAGGGTTCTACTTATGTCTTTGCTCACTCCAAGTTTGTCGTGTCTTTCGGACAGTTGCCGACCTGAAAACATTGTGCAGGTCCAAGCAATTGCTGCAGCTCAGCGCGTTGAGCCACTCAACATCGGTGTTGTTGTTGCCGCCGCCGCGGCGCGCGGCATGCGCCATTGATGGTGTACTTGATGCTCGCTTTTTTGGTGCAGACTTTGGCTTGCGTAATAGTCTTGATACTGCTGCAGCGCTGGTAGACTTAGGCAACAACACACAAAGCAGGCGCCAGCCCAGCTGCATGCCTCCATCAATGGAGGCAATGGAGGCATGCAAAAATCTCACAAATGGTCACCCCCGCCATTGGCTGTACCCCTGATAACTATCCGACTGATCTTTAAGAGTTTTTCAGCGATTCTTGCGCAGGGCGGTGCAACTCACCAGCGCAAGGCTAGCGGGCTGCACGGCCTGATGTGCACCTGTGCCGGGGCGGGCTGGGGTGTTGAGAATTCCGGTCGCGTTGTGCCAGGAATGGCCTGCTTAGTGGGGCTGTGATTAGCGAACAGCTATCGCGCTCAGCGGCCCAACTTTTCAACTTTTGATTTTTTGTCGGCCAGTTAACTTTTCTCGGCCAGTTAACTGTCTAACCAGGACGTCAAATGATGAACTGCAACTTCTGTGTGGCTGCTTGTGTAGGTCACTAGCGTGTTCTTAGAACAGAAACGCGTTACCTTCATGTGAGGGCCGTTTCATGTGTGGCGATCGACATGGTTATCAGCTCAGTTGCTGCATCTTTTTGACTGATTCTAGCAGCGTTTAGCTGCACAGGAGCCACAGGCACCAATGCTTAGAACACCTTGATATTGCTGTCACATGTGGACTGAACCTGCGTTGAAGAATGCGATATTGAGCGATGTTACATGCTGATTTGAAATTTACTTCGGATGCGCCATTCACGCCGCGATGGATCCAGGCTGCCTATAGCGGTAGTCAAGAGTGTCTGCGTGGCGCCAAATCACGTCGCGTGTTGGGGACCAGCCACCCGGCAAACCGCTGGGGCTGGTTACACTCTAGTCAGGCCATTAGCAGCTCATCGCGCCAATCGGCGGCCTCATCCGTGCAAAAACGAGTCAGAAAGTTATCTCTTGAGCCATGGGGGTGCAGCCAATGGCGGGGGTGACCAAATGCTGAAGCAGCTGAAGCATCATCATCATCACATGCACTGCTCATGTCTGATGTTGCACCGCCATCATATCATATTAGGCACTAGCATCTCGCATTAGCAGCGTTGAGGGCAGGGCTGGGGCTGGGAGGGGGTAGGAGGTGTTTAGGCTGAAATCTCAGGAATCGAGTAGTTTGCTGCTCCGACTTGCGCAGTATCCCCTGCATGCTCTGTACACAGCTGGCCCCACGTTGACAGCCACAGCAGTGCCTATCAGCACAACACCAATGGGAGTGACGACCGTGGCAGTGGCGCCCCATGACTGTGCGGCTGCGAAGGGGCTCCCTGCGCCCCATCAAAGTCAAAGTCAAGGTCAGCAACAGACCTCTTTGCGGTGTGACATGGCCCTGTGTGGCAGAAAACCATGCACTCACCTGCCACCACTCCTACCCCTTTTGCTGCAATGCTAGAATGCCAGGCGGCAGCAAAAGTCTTGGAAAGGATCCCAGCTTAGCCAAAGCCCAAGCCATGAATGGCTATAACGGCTCCTCCCTTTGCAGCCACAGCTACTGCAGCAGTGTTCAATCCGGCCTTGGCTGCGTTCGTGGCCCGGGCAAGAAGGCCTGGCTTAGGAGCGGGGTTCTCGGCCATTTTAGTTATCGACTTTCGGCACACTTGCAGGCAACAACGATAGAACGGAGGCGAGACCAGAGACTTTCCACCTTCAAGCCTGCGACCTTCGAGCATGTGTGTCACACACGCCCCCTCAAGCGCTTTTGGTTACGCGCACAAGCCCGTACCACCTCCTGCGAGACGATCGTATCTCGATTACGCAAGCAAGATGAGCAGGGTTGAGCCTGCTGCTGTTCACTGTGACTCCCGTGAAGGTGCAAGGAGACACATGCTCGAGAGTAAGGTGGATGCACACACTCGCAAAGCATGCACTATACGAAGGCATACATCAAAGAATTGTCTATGTGCAAGCCAAGCCTGTGTGCAACTCGAACATGACGTTGACATGACGTTGACCATGACGTTGAAGAAGATCAAGCTGGTCATCACCAGTGCTTGCACCTTGGGTGCTGACAGTGTGCAACCCAGGATAAACGTCTGACCCCACTCTCTTATGCTTCCCCCTTTGCAAATGCACGTGTGAGTGGGGTGTTTCATTTTTTGGGCAATCCCCATGGTCAGCCCCACACACATGTTTTTTGTAAGTCAGCACATGTATCTATTACCTGAAATGCCGCCCCAACTTACTTCATAATCCTGATTTCTGCTACTGCGCCGTGCAGAATATAGCGCTAACAGTGGGGCCAGTGGGGCCCATCCAGCAGGACTCCTCTGCCACCTTCACCATCACGCCTCGCCTGCTGTGCCACCTGCGTGCTAATCCCCTACTCCCTTGCGAAGCAATGGCATTGAGAAGCTGGAGGTTGACACATGTGAGGGAGCCATGCCAAGCTGCACATGTTGCACAGTGGCCATGCAATAACAACAACAGCCAACAGCACCTCAACACCCCAATGCAGCTGCATGCACACAATCCTCACCAAACTGCACTCCTGACTGACTGCATTCCTGACAGACCACCCTCGTCCCCTTGCGTGCATGCAGCTGCCAAGTGCAATAACATCAACATTAACACCAACATTAAGGCCTGCGTCAATGGCAAGCTGGTGACCACCTACATTGCGGCCCCCATCAACTACGCCAACAAGCGCTACATACACATGGGCCCCTTTACTCTCGTCCACATAAACGCAGGCCTCATTATTACGCTGGCAGGCACTGGCTCTTGCAACACCTTGGACTCCCTGTTGGACTGCCCCAACCAAGCGTACGCTTACATCTTGTTCACCAACACATCAATCACATATCCTCCAACTGGGTGTGACAGTCTTATCCCCAACTCGCAAGGGAGCGACGCCACACACCCCAGACACCCCAACATCTGCCTTGCAGAGCCGGCTTCACCTTCACACCTCCCCCATCTCCTCCACCTCCATCTCCTTACCCTCCCTCACAGTCTCCACCACCATCTCCTGTCCCTCCTTCTCCTCCACCATCTCCACCTCCTCCATAGCCACCACCATCTTCTCCTCTACCATCTCCTCCGCCATCTTCTCCTACCCCCTACCTCCTCCTTCCCTCTACCCTCTTACCCCACCGTTTGCCTTTCCCACACCAACCGCTACTCAGGCAACCTGCAGAGGGGCAACTCTGGAGTCACCCGCAGCCCATACGTGCTCACACTGACAGTGGAGCGCCCCCACTGCCAAGCGCGTGTGCCTCAATGTGCAGACCAAGCCCATGTGCAACTCGACCTGCTGCAACATGACGTTTAAGAAGATCGAGCTGGTCATCAACAGTGTTCTCACATTGGGCGCTTCCCTGCAGCAGCTGACAGTGTTCAACGGCACAGGCACAACATCCATTTCCTATGATAGCCAGAACAGTGTCACAAAGGTGGGTAGGCACGCATGAGCGCCCTCGACACTCTGACAATTTGCGTTGTTGTGTATGTACACACTCAGCTGGGGCGAGCTTCTTCACGACAAGGTCGTGCTTAATGATCCTGATGAGTCCAGGTGTCTCTGTACCTTTGTCTTTGTTTTCCATACAACCATTAATATGCACACATAGACGTGTTTCTCTGCAGTAGCGCACAGCAAGCCAGGACCAGCTGATATGCCCGCTTCCGTGCAAGCCCAGCCTGCCCCCCTCTTCCCCTCCAGGTCAGCCGCGGTACAGTCGCAGGCACGGATGTCCGGGAGGTCAGCCTCTGTGCCTCTGATGCCGGTGTAGGCCGTGGCCGTGGTCGTCGAGCTACTCGTCGAGCGGCGCACAAGCAACCCTAGCAGCAGGCTGCTGCGCACTGCCCGCTCGCTGCAAGCTTCATCCTTGCCAGCACCGCGATCAAGAACGCGTCCCGCAGCTCTTGCGGGAGGTGACCAGTGAGGTGGCATAGCTTGCAATTACTAACGTGGCTTGTATTGTCTCTGTCGCGGTCAGCGCGGGCCGCCCCAGCAGCCTTTCTATTGAGCTGCACCAGGCTAAGCTCAAGCTCTGTCTGTCGAGTTCCTCCGGCATGTTCGCAGGTACACCCACATCGGTACGTCAATCCCTTTCTCGCCATCATCAATACCATCGTGACGCGACTACCAACATCCTTAGAACCATTTTAAGTAAGCAGCCGTGAGTTCACTCAAGACAGGCACAGTGCACCAATGTTGCGTTGCTCCTTGCTGCGTTACGATGCAATGGCGGGACTATGGCTGCGCACTTGACCGGACCACGGTCAGTGGTGTAATAGACAACACAACAATTCCAGACCTCTCAAGTTGCTATGCTTGCGCCGCGGTGTCGTAGCACTGTCACGTCCCCGCCAGGATGCTAGAAACCCTGAACGGTGCCCTTGAACGTGGCGGGCGGACGACACAGCTTCTAGCGACGCTAGTAGTCTTGTTGTTCCTCGGATTGGCGTCCTCGGCCACGCCATCGCCGACGTTGCCACCCCAGAGTCAAGATTGTAGAACTCCGGTCGTGTTGCATCAAGACTTCTCCGGCGAGTGGTGCTGACAGCGCAGCCCCTGCAGCTTACCACGCATAGTCTTGACTGTGCGTGTACGCCCGGGATGACACCTCCGCGCAGCTACCCAAGTCGCGTTCCTAGTCAGCGAGCTGCAGCAGAGCCTGACGCCAGGTGCGCATCATTCTTCCGAGTGATGCTCACCTGCTCGTATCCCCAGAGTAGCTTGCATGCATTCGCCGCCGCATCTCTGCACACACCCTGACTGCCAGGACCAAGCTGCTACCCACTGCCCCTCAGCTGCCACTGACCTTACCATGCCTGTAGCGAGCTGTCGTGCCTACCCAGCAGCATGCTGTGCACAGTTTGGTTGAGAAGGGTGGCAGACGTGATTGGCAGACATGAGGTGTTGCTATGATGATGGCACACGTCCCCTGCCAGCGCAGGCTGCTATGCCGTCATCTCCACCAGCTTTGCAGTGTGCCTGCCTGACCTGGCCTTGGCAGAAGGGTGCTGCACACCTGACTGCGGCCGGGCGCTGCGCCTGGTCAGTGGGTGAAGGGCGAGGCTGGGCCTGAGACAGGCGGAGGGCAAAATGTTAACCCTAGTCTTATTTTAGTTAGCGCTTAGTTTTCCCTTGCATCCAGCGCCATAAGTTGTTTCCCCAGGCCCAGGGCTCCAGGGGCCAAGCGAGGGTCCAGGGGCCTAGGGCTGGGGTGGAGGGCAGGGGCTAAGGACCTTAGGAACCAGTCAGGTGTGGGCGTGGGCGGGGCGGGAGGGTGGGTAGGGGGCCCGAGTGCGAGCTGACTGGCAGGGTTTACCATGATGGCCTGCCTCTGCCCAGCCCAAGTCAGCGTCAACCTCAGGACAATGCAGCAGCAGTAACAGCAACAGCAGTAACACCAACAGCGCCTCCCATACCAAGCACTGGCCACCTACACCTGCCCTAACACCCGCACACGCACCCACCAGCAAACAGCACCGCCGAGACAGCCTGGCGCCAGCGCCCAGGGGAGCTTTTTGCTCAGGGGGTTGAGGCAGTGCCCTGCATCCACAGCCTGCGCCCACTGCTTGCCCTGCCAGCCCGCAATGACATCCACAGCCTAGCTAAGGGGGCAGCGAGAGTCTGCAGTGAGCGAACGCGCCAGTGGGAGAGCAGCCTGCAGCAGGAGGACACTTGCGGGGAGGAGGAGGGGCAAGGATGCCAGCTGATGCCTGGGAGGGGCAACCCCGGCAGGGGAGCTCCCACCTTCCCAACCGCCACCCCTCACTGATCCTGGCGGTGCTCTTGTAAACACCCCATGACAGCCCCAGGCAGGCGGGGAAGCAGACTGATGGGAAGCAAACTGGCACCCCTCACTGATCCTGTCCTGGCACTGCGCTAGACTGATACCAGATGGACCCCCACTGCATCTCCCAGCATTCAAGCATTTGCCAGCAAGCTGTGGCAGTTGCCAGGAAGCTGCAGTATGTGCTGGGAAGCTGGAGCAGGCTGGTGGCTCACATGAACATGGTGTGGTGTTGTCCTGTTGTCTGCAGGCTGTGACTCCCAGCTGTTTCACCCAAGTTTGGAACTACATCTGCAGCAACAACACCTTTTACACCTCATATGTGTGAGGCACCATGTAAACTTAATTCAAACCCAGCTCGCAAAGGCCAATCCATGCTATATCAACCCCATTGGCATGAGCCATCCGCCACTGCCACTGCCACTGCCACTGCCACTGCCACTGCCACTGCCACTGCCACTGCCACTGCCACTGCCACTGCCACTGCCACTGCCACTGCCACTGCCACTGCCACTGCCACTGCCACTGCCACTGCCACTGCCACTGCCACTGCCACTGCCACTGCCACTGCCACTGCCACTGCCACTGCCACTGCCACTGCCACCGCCCCTGCCCCCGCCCTGCCGCTGCCGCTGCTGCTGCTGCTGCCCGCTAGCTGCTGCCGCTGATGCCCACTGGCTGCTGCTGGTGCTGCCCCTGCTGGTGCTGCTGGTGGCAAGCAGTGGTGGGGTGATGGAGCGATGCGTACCCCAAGCCTACCAGGCACTGCCCATCTCCTGCCCAGTGAACTTCACAGCCGTCAACGTGAGGGTGGCCTGTTCAGGCAAGGGGCGGGCAGAGACACTGAGGGTTGTGGGCACAGGGATGGGAGCACGGTGGGAGAGGGAGGGAGGGGGCGGTCAGGGAGGTCCAGGGCACCTAAGAAGACAGCAGCCTAGCCTGTGTGGCGGCTGTCAGGAAGGCTAAGGGATGCGAGACGACAACTCTGCCTGTGTGGGAGGGTGACGCAGTGCATGTGCACTCAGGTCACTGGCAGTCTCACGGCTGCCAGCCCAGGCTGCATGCGCCAGCAACAGCTAACCTCTGGGCGGCTGGCTGGGTGCCTGCCTGGCTGGCAACACTGCAGCGTCACGGCGTCACGAGTGCAGGCCCAAGTCTCTGAGCCACTCACAGCCACCCTTAGCCACTCATCCTCACCTACAACCACCTCATGCGGCCTCCTGGCCGCTTGGCTGGCTGGCTGGCTGGCTGGCTGGCTGGCTGGCTGGCTGGCTGGCTGGCTGGCAGGCTGGCTGGCAGGCTGGCTGGCAGGCTGGCTGCAGCCCCGATGAAGAAGTTACATCTTTGTTGAAGTGATGGATGTAGATGTAAGCGTTGTCACCACATACACCCCTGCTGCTGTTGACCTGCCAGTGTGACATGTGTGCTGGCGAAGTGCGACCTGCATGTGACCTACCTGCCAGTGTGACACGTGTGGCAGCATGTGTGGCGCAGGAAGTATATGCCGGCCTGTCAAACGCCTCCGTAATTGTGTACCGCAACAACGCCAGCTCCAGTGTCCTAGAGGAGGGCAGCGACCCTGGCAGCAGCGCTTTGGGTGGGTGAGGGTGGGGTGAGGTCAGGGTGGGGTGAGGGTGAGGTGGGGTCAGGGTGGGGTAAGGTCAGGGGGCGCCCTGGGTGAGGTGAGGTTGAGGTTGAGGTAGGTGAGGATGAAAGGCGCTCTGGGTGGGTTGGGGTGGGTGAGGGCCTGAGCTGTGCCTGCAGCAGCAGCCAGTCTGGCACAGCTGGTGTCCGGGTTCAGGTTCCAAGAGTGACAGCAGCAACCTAATGCTGGCTGCAACTGAATGATAGCGGCACACCCGCCCTGCTCGATGTTGTGCATCCAGCTGGAATCAGGGTTTCTGCTAAATCATCAAGCATCATCAATCATTAAGCATCAACCACCGGCGGCTCATTGCTGTTGCTCACTGACTGCACTGCGCATCCACGGCTGGTGATGGCAATTGGGCACTTACAGCTCATTGCTGACCGTCGGCTTGTTGTCACTGCTGTTGCTATTGCTAACCGACTGCCCAACCGACATTCAGAGCCACTGATGGGCATTGCTAACCGACTGCCCAACCGACACATACACAGCCACTGATGGGCATTGCTGGGCTGTCGTTGGCAATGGGTGAGCTAAGCTGTGCAATGCTGTGCTGTGCTGCCCTGCTGCTGCATGGTGGTCTGCAGCCATGCCTGTTGATGCAAGCCAGCAGGACCGCATGTACTACCAAGACTGCGTGGCTGTGACACCCAAGCTGTGGCCAAACTTTAACAGTGAGGCGCCAGCAGCAGCAGCAGCAGCAGCAGCAGCAGCAGCAGCAGCAGCAGCAGCAGCAGCAGCAGCAGCAGCAGCAGCGTCAGCAGCGTGCAGCCTCGACCTCCCCACCTCAGGCAACCACTCAGAACCCACCCATACACAGCCATGGTTTCTGCTGCGGCTGAGCTGCGGTCGTTACATGTCCCACATGTGCCCTCTGCCCTCAACCTCTCCACCCTCCTTGACCCCTACCCTCCTTACCCCCCCTACACATGTACCACCCGTCCCAATCAGCAGGGTCCAAACCAAGGTTGACCTGCACTCCCCCTCCTCCCCTCCTCCCCTCCCCCCTCCTCCCACGCTACCCACCCCCTTCCCCCCTCCTCCCCCCATCCTTCCCATACCCCCGTCACACCAGTCACACGGCATCATCAAGCAGCTGGCTACACCCGTCCCCCTCCCCTCCCACCCCTCCCCCTCCCCTCCCACCCCTCCCCCTCCCCTCCCACCCCTCCCGCTCCCCTCCCCTCCCACCCGTCCCCCTCCCCTCCCACCCCACCCCTCCCCCTCCCCTCCCACCCCTCCCGCTCCCCTCCCCTCCCACCCCTCCCCCTCCCCTCCCACCCCTCCCCCTCCCCTCCCACCCCTCCCCTCCCCTCCCCTCCCCTCCCACCCCTCCCCCTCCCCTCCCACCCCTCCCCTCCCCTCCCCTCCCACCCCTCCCCCTCCCCTCCCACCCCTCCCCCTCCCCTCCCACCCCTCCCCTCCCCTCCCACCCCTCTCCCTTCCCCCTCCTCACAAACACGGCTTCATTGAGGGATACGGGAAAAGGAGGTGCTGGTCCTGAAGCCTGACTAAGCAGAAGCCCACCCACCCCTACCCCACTCACATGGCCGCATCAAGTGGTCGCGCTGTGCCTCCTCCTTGAGGTTCTGGCTCCCCTCACTCCCCTCACTCCCCTCACTCCCCTCACTCCCCTCACTCCCCTCACTCCCCTCACTCCCCTCCTCCCACCCTACCCCCCCTCTCTCCCCCTCCTTCCCCTACCCCAATCACATGGCCGCATTGAGGCACTGACGCTGTAGCCCCCTCCCTTCCCCCTCCTCACAAACATTGAGCTTCATTGAGCCTCTGGCTTGTGCCCGGCTGCAGGCTCCTTCCTGTTCGACAGCCTGCTGGCGTTTGCCCGTGATGTGCCAGAGCAGTGCCTGAGGTCAGGGGGGAGGGCAGGGGGAGAGGACAGGGAGAGGGGCTGGAACTGCAGCAATGGCTGTTGTGAAGAGGCAATGTGTAGGGCAGAGAAGGCCAAGGCTGGAGTCAGGGGCTGGGCTGGGAGGGGTGGCTGCTGACTTGACAACAGACCCTAGCAACCACCTAACGACAAACCGGGTGGCCTGAAGGTAAGTTACTGTGTATGAACACTCCCTCCCCACCCCTCACCCCCCACCCCCCCTGCCTGCCCTACTCCCCCCTGCTGCTCCCAGGTCAGCCCTGGCTTACCTGCCCAGCTGCTATGACGACCTGACGTACGAGACAGGCTGCTGCAGCCTGCGCTGCCGGGCAGCGGTAGAAAAGGTGCGCTGCGGCAATACTGCTCACCCCAGCCCCCAGCCATGACCCCCCTCCCCTCCCCACTCTCTTGCTCCCTCCCTCACATGCCCTACCTGCCCTACCTGACCAGCCCCCTCCCCCTGCCCTGCACACCCCCCTCCCACAGGTGGAGCTGTCCTGCTATTGGTCATACCTTCAGTCCCTGTGCCGCCGCATCCCTAACCTCACCAAGTACTTGTAAGTGGCGCCTGACCCTGACCCTGACCCTGACCCTGACCCTGACCCTGACCCTGACCCTGACCCTGACCCTGACCCTGACCCTGACCCTGACCCTGACCCTGACCCTGACCCTGACCCTGACCCTGACCCTGACCCTGACCCTGACCCTGACCCTGACCCTGACCCTGACCCTGACCCTGACCCTGACCCTGACCCTGACCCTGACCCTGACCCTGACCCTGACCCTGACCCTGACCCTGACCCTGACCCTGACCCTGACCCTGACCCTGACCCTGACCCTGACCCTGACCCTGACCCTGACCCTGACCCTGACCCTGACCCTGACCCTGACCCTGACCCTGACCCTGACCCTGACCCTGACCCTGGCCCTGGCCCTGACCCTGGCCCTGACCCTGACCCTGACCCTGACCCTGACCCTGACCCTGACCCTGACCCTGACCCTGACCCTGACCCTGACCCTGACCCTGACCCTGACCCTGACCCTGACCCTGACCCTGACCCTGACCCTGACCCTGACCCTGACCCTGACCCTGACCCTGACCCTGACCCTGGCCCTGACCCTGACCCTGACCCTGGCCCTGACCCTGACCCTGACCCTGACCCTGACCCTGACCCTGACCCTGACCCTGACCCTGACCCTGACCCTGACCCTGACCCTGACCCTGACCCTGACCCTGACCCTGACCCTGACCCTGACCCTGACCCTGACCCTGACCCTGACCCTGACCTGACCCCCTGCTTACCTGGCGCAGCTTCAACGTCGCATCACGCTGCCTTAACATCACTACCACTTGTGCGGTGAGTTGGCAGGCCATATCCAGAGTGGTTGCCATAGCCAGGCAGGCAGCAGGACGCACATCCACACCCTGAAGGGGAGGAGCAGCAAGTCCAGGCCAGCAAGAGCAGGGCCAGCAATAATAAGAAAGCGGTGGGATTGGAATTTTCTATGTTTGTCTTTTATTTGTGCTACATAGGGTCGGGATGACAACTAAGTTATGATTGTAGTTTTCATGGCGTCAGGACACGAAGAGACTATGGTACTTTGGCTTTTTCCTGGAGTTAACACATAGGGACAGGAGTTACCATTGCCTCAGGGAGACTACGTTATATAAAAATATAACGGAAATACAGGGCATTAATGTGTGCTTGCATCTGCTCTGGAGCTATGGAGCACACAGGAGGTGACGCGGCTGAGTTTCCTGAGGAATGCTTAGCCATGCAATGTGCACATGCTAATACACATACCCATGCACATGCTCCATGCAACGTGCAACTTGTCGTCTGGGTCTGGAGAAATGTGGAAAATCTGAGAAATGTGGGACATGACATAATTCTGTATCTTACATACACCTGGATGTTCTGAAACGCCGACAGGCTCGCAGTTGTGCTCACCCGCAGCTGCCTACGGTTGAGATTGCCTGCCTTCAGCCCACTCAATGGCCAGGGTCAGGTTTGCGAGCAGGGGGAGGCAATGCTGATGCACTGCCGCAACACAACCCTCTCTCCTGTCTGCCTGGCAAACAGGCCAAGGGAGGGGCTGCAATGGCGCAGCCTACCTGCCTGGCTCTTCTTGAACTCGCCCACTGCACTGCCAAACCACCCCGCCCACCCGCCTGCCCCCCGCTTCAGTCCCCCAACCCCACCCGCCTGCCAGCACGCTCGACGCCGCTTGACCCCGCACGACCCCGCTCGACCCCGCTGAGCCCCGCTCGACCCCGCTCGACCGCGCTCACCTGCCCTCCCGCTTGCTTGGGTGCAGGGCATCAGCAACAGCACTAGCACCTTGATCCTGGACCAGCCCGGGGGGTCTGGCGCGGGCTTCCCTGTCGTGACCAGCCAAGCCGGTGAGCTCCTCTGCTGTGTCAAACCTTTGCTGAGTCAGCTTGGTTCGTTTAAATGTCATCGTGGTCACTCTTTTGCCTGCATGCTTTGCTGTGCACTGTCAGAGCCTAAGTCAGCCCTCCGTGTAAATGGTGGGTGCCCTCATGAACTCGATGACTGACGAATTTAAACTTTAGCGTCCATGTTAGGGTCCATCCATTCATCAGCAGCAGCACCATCCCAAGTGACCGCCTGCCTGCCCAGTCGCAGTGACCTGACCTGACACATGACCTTACGTGAGCAGTGCTCCTGGCAACTTCATCATGATCATCATCATCACATGGCTATCATCACATGAAGCTGAGCCTCTTGCCACTTCAACGTCACCACACGGCCCTTGCCTGTCTCTCATAGCCATTGCTGGTCATGGTCATGCACTCAAAGTGTCAGACTGCCTTATGCTTGCTGGATGCGGGTGCCCCATACCTCACACTCAGGGCTGACTCCTTGGCTGCAGGCAATTGTCCCTTCAAAACGCAGCAGTGGCCTTCCTTCAACGCAGTGAATGTGACAAACTGGTGAGCAGGTGGCTGAGTAGTGGGCAACACAGCAATGACTGGGGAAGCAGGCTGCATGTGGCAGGCAGACTGGCCTTACCACACCTCACTGCTCCTCAATTCTCCGCACCACACCGCACAGCACCGCATGCTGCAATGGATGCTAATGTCCAGTTGCCCCTGCCACCACTCCTGCTGCTGCCGATGGTGGCCAGCTGCTGCTGCCGCCGCCCCTGCTGACGATGGTGGCCAGCTGCCGCTGCCGCCGCTGCCCCTGCCACTGGTTGCAGGACGCTGCGGTATGTCAGCCAGGTGGCAGATGGCTGCAGGGACCGCATCGCCCAGATGCTGCTGCCCTGTTCCCAAGACGTGCGCAACCAGATGGGCTGCTGCTCCTATGACTGTGCGCTGGCTCTGCGTTCGGTGAGGG